>JAASFJ010001131.1:0-11659 GCA_023333755.1 Globisporangium uncinulatum
GCTGCGCATCTTCTTCTCGGTGAGTTGGCTCACGTCCTTGTAGTACTTGGCGTTTGGGAGGCAGTAGACGATCGCGAAGTAAATCGCATAGACGATCGGCACCACAGTCTCAATGTACTCGACGATGATCACCGCTTCGCTTTGGTGCAGGAGTCGCGCGCTTTCCGTGATGGGGCTTTGAACTGGAGCAGTTTCCTCTGGATCGGCAGTGCTCTGTGCTCGGAGTTCGGATGGTTCGAATGGAGCTGGAGCCACTGCGCGTTCCGAGTGCCGCTTCTCGTTCACACTCACTGGAGCGACAGCGTTTTTCCCTCGAGCCGTCCGAATGCGCTCGATAAGCGCCAAGGATCGCTTCGACATGTTGTACCTGCCCGTGGAGCCCAAGGCTAGCTCAGGTGAACCCGACTGCGATGTCTTCTCCATCTCACTCAGCACCCAAGGCAACAGTCCCGCGGAGAACGGCATTGGGTCGTTGATGACGCGTGTGCTCGCCCACGAGGTCGCTGTCTTGTTCGATGCCGCACTAGCAAGGATGTCTCGAAGAATGGAAGCTTGTTTGTCCAGCTTTGCGATCGCGACGTGATTCTGCGCAACGTCGACCGCGATGATACCGAATCCCACAAGCAGCGTCGAGCCGGACTGCATGCACTTGGTCATGTACATTGCGTCGAAGATGTCGGCACTCGTCGTGATGCAGATGACAAGGTCACCGTCGTACCGGGACGACCTGGCGAATACGAACTTGAACGACCATTTCATCACTGGCAGGAGCAGCACGAACGCCAGCTGCGCGAGTCCCTCGAGCGAGTTGAACGCCGCGTTGTACGCTGGATACACGATCAGGAGCGCTATGTTCGCACTCGACTGTTTAGAGTAATCCGAGTCCGACGCGAGGCGCTTTAGATGATCTCGACTGAGTGTCAACGTGGCCATGAGACCCATGAAGATAGAGAACGGGATTACGCCGATGGTTGACATGAACGGGACCGGGAACTTCCAGCGGTCCGAGACGAGAAGCATGAGGGCGACGAAGCTGGCGCTCGCGCCAACAACGATGATCGCCGCCTTTCTGTTCGAGAACTGCACATCCGGGACCACCACGCGTGCTTTCGTGAGGATAACGCTTGCTGTCAGAGCGCCATTCATGAAGCTGCGAGCCCAGAAGGTCTCATTCTCGCGCCAACCGAGACCTGGGTCTTGAAGCGGAACAGCGTCGATGAGTGCGATCGGCACCAGCGAGGGGAGGGCGAATAGAAGGAGTACGAGGAACACGCGCAGCTTGGAAGTGGTCTCGCAATACTCGCGTAGTGCAAGCATCCGGGCCGCTGAGTACGCCGGGCGATTGCTGGTGCGCTGCACTCGGGAGGCGGCACCGCGCATGAAGGAAGACACCCGCTTCATCATGCCGCAAACTGACATGGTCGCGAGTCTGAAAATAGGCTGGGTCCGGCTACAGTAGCTTCCAGATTGTGATCAGCTTTCGGTTGTGGAAGCAGCCCAGGTCTCAGCTTTCCAGGTTGGGAAGGAGTGGCGAAGTGGACACCAACGTTTGCGAACTGGAAGCTTGAAGTACTTATGTATTAACTCCTCTAGCACCGAGGTTTTTTACGTTTTTATCCTGGCACTGCCAGGATAAGCTTTTATACAAATTTTTATATGCGTTTTTTCAGGTTTTTTGTTTCTGGCCGAAATTATCCTGTTCTTTGCTGGATCAGATCTGCACGGTGTATGTGGCTTATCCTGTAAAAGCTACGATTACATTTTCAAATTTCCATGGTTAGGAGATCGACTCGTAGACAAACTCTCCAAAGTTCAACGTATACCAACACTCCAGACACACAAACGAACGATTTGGCAACACTCTTCTCCTTTTCTCAAACAAGACGCAGCTGAGAGCCAGCTCACTCATCATCTTCCTCCTCAATTTCCTCATCCTTTTCCTCACTCTCAGCTTTCGCTCTCCGCCACTGATTCACCAGAGCTGGCAGCGCCACCAGAAGTACGCGGCGTGCGGCTGCGACAGTGGAGGCCTGTCGGGATCGCCGTCCCGTTCTTCCACATGTCGTGCCAAATTTGGCTGCACGGGGCGGCGTTCGCTGGGCCGTTCGGGTCGTGCTGGCGGACTCGCTGGCAGAGGTAGATGATGCCGGTCCTCGTATTAGTCTTGTTGCGCTCCGCGTCGGTGCACTCGATGCACCGGTAGCTCGTCTCGTATGCAGGTTTACCCCTACGAAGCATTGAACACACTATGCAGCCATACTGACGCCGCTTTGCACTTGCTTGCCGTGCGCTGTGACCGTTCGGAACGCGTCCACCTGCTCTAGTGTGTGTTTCGACGGCAGGCTCGTTTGAACGGGTTGAGTCCCCGAGAACGGCGCGACAGCCAGCGCCTCCACACTGATGTCGCCCGTAAAGTCCCTCTCGTCCACGTTGAGAAGCGCTTGGTGCATGGCCGTCATGAACTGTGCGTGTGTTGGTGGTGCTCGGCCCGGGTTGCGCTGGGCGTGCACGACATTGTGCAGCACGAACGCGTTCACGAGCGCAAGATACACCAGCCAGAGGAAAATCGCGTGGTAGTACTTGGACATCTTCATCACGCGCTGCACTGAGTGCCGCGGCGAGCGGAGCTGGTCGTGCGTGTTCCCCCATGTCGCGCTGGTAATCGGCCACGAGTTGGGGGTGGGACATTGCGCCACGGAAGCGCCCTCTCATTGAGTCAGTGTGACAGGCGCCGTTGAGCAGCCGGTCGCGAGAAAGTGGACTGGACGATTGTCCATCCACGAGACCGCCACCATTTCTGGGTACTAGTTTGATACTGCAACATGATATGTCCCATGAGCCATTGTATTCGGTCGTTTCGCCTTCTTGTACGCGATCGTCTTGCAAAAGCCCAAACGGTCCAGGCGCGCGGTGCCTACGTGGTAGAGCTGTCGCTGGAGTAGAATGGAGGACAGCAGAACAATCGTGTAGAATCGATCCGTGATGATGAGCCTCTTCGTCGCGTCGCGGAGAACAGCTGAGATGTTGCGCAACGCGGCGTTGGGTTCTTGGTTCACGCTGGGCTGGTCGTTGTCAACCTTTCCTTGGTAGATCTCAAGTCTGGCAAAGACAAGATAACCTCACAGTGCTGTGCCATACCCGATGAAGCTCTGGAATTTAACCCTTGAGGTGTGGGTTAACATGACGTATGCATTGACGATAAACGCCTTCCAAGTGGTTGTCATACCAATCCCCTGTAATACATTTACCAGGAAAGTGGTACTGTAAGTACAAGTACATGTATTGTCCGACACCATCAGAATTGCTTGCTTGGAGACAACGATGCAAAAGAGGCTTTCCGTTTTTGCCATATTTCGGTGACAGCAGACCACAGCATCTTTCGATACAAGGGCTGATAGAAGGGTAGTCGGAATTGTAAACCGAACATTTCGGGATGTCAACTGAGGACAGACATTTCTATACAAGGGAGAAAATTGTCTACCACCCCAGAACAAGAAACAATCTTGCCAAAAATGTACCTTTATGACCGATTACTCGGTGAATTTATGACTACGGCGTGAATTTTTCCTGTACGAAATTAATTCTAGATGTCTTACGAGGACAGACGGAGACCTCTTGGGACGACCTGAAATTATTTTAAGGATCTGGTTTTTCAGGAAAAATTCTCGACATATCTAGAAAAGGTCGCATGAAGGTTGCCCGAACGGTCAAAAAGCAGAAAATATTTTCTGAAAAGGTAGACCAAGTCAGATCTCGGAATATCTCTGGAAAAATTCCAGAGAACAAGCGCCATGAGTCAGTAACCGGTCACGCACAGGATAAGCGACTTTTGGCTCCAAAAAAGGAGGCGGGCACACCTGTAGCAGATAACACTTGGTCCCCCATGCACGCGGCTTTCCTTGCTGGTACTGTCGCACCGGGTTGAAGCGGCTGTGCATGGGGATTATGCCCTCATCGAATGCCAAACAGGGACCAACGCTCATCCCGCGTAGGAAGCTCACGTTGATCGCGTCCGTCACGGGCTTCACCTTCCATGTCTTCACGGTCCTCGCGTTGGCACTTGTATTTTCCGAAAAGTGCAGGAAACGCACCACCTCCTCAAAGCGCTTGCGTGCCATGTACTTGCTGAATGTCCTCTTGGGGACAGCTCCGACCTGCGTCGTGCTCCAGTCCTTCGCGAACCGCTCGCGAAATGGCGCCCACGCGAGCGCATAGCAAGCCGATAAATGCCACGAACTCGTGCGGCTGGAAGTCGCGCACCTCCACCCGTTGTTTCTTCACTCACACACCACTTTTTGGTCGGTACTCGGGATGAGTAGCGCGCAGACGCTGCTCACGTTGCGCGATTTCAGCTGCAGTCTGCGGGGCAAGTCGACGCTTGTATCTGTCCGACTCGGCAGCAATGTGGATCCATAGCTCCTTCGGCAGGAACAGAAACAAAAGCCTCTCCATGCTTATAACCAACGCGTCTCCGAGGTCGGTTGGCGACGCTTCACATGACTCCAGAACTGCTGCATTCACGTCAACGCTCGGACCTGGCAAAATGGACAGAAACAGGATAAGCGCAAGGACAGCCTCAGCGTTATCCTGTCCATGCCAGAATACAAACGTACTCGCAGCCTCCGTGTATGGGGTCCATCCCGACGCGGTGTGCTCACAAAGCTCAACTGGGGACATGATGCGTACTTGGATCGGGTCGGCAGTGGCCTCGAGCGGTTCCTCCTCCTCGTCGGCTTTGCTTTCGACTCGATGTTCGCCTCTATGTCGCTTCCGGCGTTGTCGACCTCAAATCAGGCTCCTCGTCTGACCCAAGAACTTCCCCGCCGGTCGACAAATCTGGGTTCGTGGCAGTGAGCGGCATTGAGAGTGGTGTGGCAGGGTGTACCGTAGATGTCAACAGGCGAGGGCTCAGAGACGTGCGAGGAGCGCAAGGACAGGCTTTGCGCTTGCCACGCGCCTGTCGCCATGGCGGTGACGGCGACGGCGAGTCTGCGCGAGATTCTGACGCGGTTGGTGCTGGCAGATGAGACGCTGGCGGAGGAGACGCTGGTGTGGGAGACGCTGGGGTGGAGGTGCTGGCGCAGCAGGCGATGCTGGCGCATGCGTGTGAGAAACAACAGTCGATGCCGGGGCTACATGCGATGCCGACGCTACAGGCAAAGTCGACACTTGAGGGAGAGAGGCAGCAGGAGCGGGAGCAGGCGGGAGAGCAGCTGGCGTCGGCGTGTTCGGGGCTGAAGCGAGTGGTAGCGTCATCTGTGGTCTCTGTTTTGCGTTTCTGAACATGAATACAACCACAACAGGCGTTAGTAAGCGTGGTGATCATAGTACACGAGTGTAAATTGAATCGTACTCGCGCGTGGTCCATGGCGAAGCAGATATTCAGCGCCAAAAAGCCGTTGACTTTGCGAACAGCATCGCGTTTGTTCGCCCAGCCAGCTGGCGAATACTACAACGTGACGTTCGAGAGCCCGTCCTGCGCCTTCGACTTTCACCCTCCTGCACGCAGGTTTCTCCGCACGGTTAGGAGCGGCACACCCGCCGCCATCGGTCGCTTTGGCGGCATGCCGCGTCAGCCTTTCGCGTTCGCGCTGCTGGTTCTGTTTGAAAATGGTGTCTCTAAAATGAACGGCGGAGAGCGCACGGAATTCTGGCGCGCAAAAATCTCGAAAATCTCTGTCGTCGCGTCGCAAAGAGGTCACGAAATATACCCCGATGTCCGCAACAACTCAAAAATTTCCATTGAATCTTTATATTTTGGCCTCCCTTGACGTTTGTATGAGTACCTTGATTTCTGTATCGCAAATCTTTATCCTGGCACTCCCAGGATAAGATTAAAACGGTGCTGGAGGAGTTAATACTCTATATGTACAGTACATGTGCAGTATTAATATGATGTGCTATTGTAGTACATGACGTAAATTTTACTAGTACATCGTAAAATATGTATTCGTACTAGTTACAATATATTGTCAATAATAATTGAATACTAGTATTGCACAATTCCGTGCGTGTTGATCAGAGAAGCTCTAGAACAGGATTACTTGGTCCTGATCGCTTTACGGTGTGCTTTGGACTCCAGTCCTTGGGTTTGTTGTGTTTTTTTTAAAATCAGCCGACGATCAGTATATGTGCACTATTCGGTATATTACACAAGGCTCTTACCCGGGTCTTCTCCCCGGGGAGCCGATCCTCGTAGGTTTCCTCCTCTCCTCTCCTTTCCTCTTCCCTCCCTCTCGTCCTCTTGTCCCCCTTTTTCACTCTTATCGGTCCTCAAGTGCTCCCGTCCCCCGACCACTCCTATTGTCTCTTCCTCACTTCCTTCCAACACCCTTCACCGTCTCTTACTCGCTTTTATACAGAAAACCTTCTCTTCAAAAAGGAGAAATGAGATCAAACCAACGTTTTCTGTATCCAATGTTTACGAAATTTATCGTATTTATGCTGCCGTCCCGAACCAACTATGCAAAATTGCAAGAAATGGGCGTACTGTCCAGGAAGGCTATTCAAAATTGCAAAAATGGAGTGTTACAGTCCGTTGTTGGGACATACACCGGACACTCTCAAATTATGTATATAGACTACCGGCGCCGACCGCTACGCGGGCGTTTTTTCTGTGATGTTGACAGTATATCCTTGTTGAGGTATATAGTTAGGATTACTTGGTGTCCAGCCCGTCGGTATCATGTTGCTGGTGGCCGACATTGTACTGTCATGCGCTAGCTGCTAGATTTCGTGTTGATTTGCGCTGATATTTTTTCATGCTTATAGGTGATGCAAAGTATCGCGCTGTTAGGTAATGCAAGGTACCTGCTGCGAGATGCTTCTAGGTGTCGATCTGCAGTGTGGATATAGGCATTGTGGTGAGACGTGAAGAATGATGGTGCAAGGTTTCATGCTGTCAGGTATCGTATTGTCAGGTGTTAATATGTGTCATGCCGTTAGGTACACCTCATGCCGTTAGGTGTTCTTAAACACCCTTAGGTATCATGGCGATTGGTACTGATCGGTGACTGGCTGTTTGGTATTTCAGGGATTGTGCTGATGAATGTTGAATGATATGGTGCTGCTAAGTACTGCTAATGCTGCTAGGTGTCGTGCAGATTGGTATTGTATGGCAAAGAGCCGTTTTCACTATTTGAATGATGCTACTGCCGTGCTGTTTAGTGCCGTTCTGCTAGACAGCTTAGTGCTGCTAGGGATCGTGTGAGGTCTCGTGCTACGTATCATCGGTGCTCAACAGCGTGGTGGTTTGTGCATGAGCTCATAGTTAGCGTGTTGCTAGGTGCCGCTAAGCCAAGCCTCGCGACCTGTTGCTGACAGGTAGCGCGTTGCTAGGTATCGTGGGTTCTGGTACTGCGCTGTACTGTGGTGTTTAGTGTGGAGATGGTTAGTGCTCGTTACTTATCGAGATTCTGAGCATTGCGCTGGAAAGTGATGTCTATGCTTCGTGTTGCTAGGTGTTGCGAGGTGCCGTGCTGTTAGGTGTCGTGCTGCTAGGGCTGAAGTAAGTGTCTTGTTACTCGCGTCGTGCAGCTAGGTGCTGTGTCCCAGTTGTCGCGCTGCTAGGTATCATGACGTTAGGTGTTACGTTCTGCCTTATGTCATGCTGCTGGATTTCTGTCACACACAACGTTATACACCAAGCCGTACCCCCAACTATCACCATTCTCTTTCTCTCATTATTATTTGTTGCAACCTCACATAAGTCCTGCAACACTCACCTCTTGTCGTACCTCACTCACGCGCCCCAACACATATCCGATCTCAGATCTGCCCATTTCCCACTTTCGCACATTGAAAAGCACCTGCCCCTAACAGCTGTGCTCTTCTGCCCTCGTTAGCCCCTCCTGCACGCGTCCTCACGCCGTAATATAACCTCTTTTCATACCCTCAATAACACACAACACTACCCCTCTCATCTTCAATACCCCCAGCTGCTAGGTATCATGTAGGCTAGGTGATGCTACATATATTTCTACAGGGTTCTGCTAGGTATCACTTCAAGGTGCTACTAGGTGCTGCAAGGTGCTGCAAGGTGCTGCTAGGTGCTGCTAGGTGCTGTTTGTTAGCGTGCTGCTAGGCATTGTCTGGTGGGGTAGCTAAGTATCGTTCGGTTAGGTGCTGGTGTGTATCGTTCTGATAGGTATCATGTCGTGCCATGGTATCGTGTTATTTGGTTTTAACCTGCTACTACCTCCGTAACCGAAAAGTTTTCACATATATACTTTTGAGCACGCAATTTGTTGATTTTTACTCCAAATGAGCTGAGAGCGATTGATTATTACTTGTCTCGCCGCGCTGAATCGATTAGTATAAGTTTCGATGCATTTTGAGTTTGACGAAAAATGACTCGATTTTTGTATGCAATCAAGGCGTACCATCAAGAACGAGTTGGCAAGGAGCGCGGTGCTCCAATCCAACGATGTTATATCTTCTGTATGGTAATGCCAAAGCCAATCGGGGCGTGGTGATTCCAAAGAAGCGCTTAACGTGCCTTAACATTTCTAACCCCGCGATATTCGCCCCAAATTTCTTAACAAAGATGTATAATATATCTTTACGATTTAATCTTTATGTTTGTATTTGCGGATTTCGGACACGAGGTCGCCAAAATCGCCAAGTCTGTGACGCGCAACACATCTTTATTCAAACCTTGTCAAGAAATAAAGCTGTATATTCCGTGTTTCTTATTTAGAAAGTGATGGGAACTTGAACTTGGAGCAGTCAAATGTCTGAATTCCTCTGCAGAGAGTGTTCGACAGCACAGCAGTCGCACATACAAGGAGATGCTCCAACGCCAACTATCCAATCAAATAGACGAATACGCATGACGTGTTAATCACACAAGGTTTCTCATTAACAAGCAGCTCTTTCACTTTCAGACTCTACCGCTAGCAAGGCGGCTTACTCGTGCTCACATGAAGTCCCTGCTTCTTGCGAGATTTTCACTGCTCTCGTTGGCGCTTCCTCGCCATTCCCATCCACTGTTCAGTGCCGCTGCGCACCCACTCTATTTCAGGAAACAGAAGTACGCGGCGCTTTGGGGCTGTTACCTGCCATTGTACGAGAGCGTATGTCAAATCCATGGCGACAGGTTGCCTGGTTGTCAGCGTTTGAGTGGTCCTGACGAATCTTTGTAATCAGAAGACACGGTAGCGAGTCCATCCGCCAGAGCATGAATTTGTTAAGAAGTAGTTGTGATCGCACTAGCCTATACTCGCCATGTTGTACGCACGCGGGTGGTTTGTTCGCTTTGCTCATTGTCTTCCCCTTTTCACCTAATTCCTATTCGGATGTCAAGGTGCGAACCTGCTCAACGGTGCCTGCATCCGTTGCGGGGGGAGGCTTAGCGCTCCAGGTGGCTGATACAATCTTTATGGGCAAACGCTGTACAAGCCGTCGTAGATGTTGTTTGTGTCGGTACTTGAGATGTACGCGCCGTCGTAGCTGTCCTGGGCGTTGGCCCTCGAGTATTACGCACCACAGTAGAAGCACGAGCGTATACCACAGACGTCGACACACCACTTGCGCAGTGGTCCGCGGCATATAGGCTGAGAGGTTACAGCAGCGACAGGCGGTGAGACACGAGGGGCGGCTGCAGGTGTCGGGGCTGCTGGCGATGATGATGACGTCGTGGCGGGCTGTGTTGCCGTTAATACGACTTGCACCTCAGCTGGCGTCGAGACGGAGCGCGTGGCTGATATTCGCGTGGTTTTCAGAACAGCACAGACACGCACACACGGTCACGCACTGCTCCAACACGAAAAGAACCCATAACAGCGTACCGGTGTGTGTGTGGGGGATAAAGATGCTTTCAGATTCTGTTAAGCGTGCCCTACATCAGCAGGAACACTTGAGCTCTTTCCCGCCGCGAGTAGGTGACGTCATGCAGAGTCAGTGCTTTGGGGTCAGCACGTTCCTGTGTGTAGTAGTAGTGGTGAGTGTCAAAGCGTTTCCCTGTTGCTGTTCTTATCGCGCACCAGCGCCCGCGACTGCTTGGATATCGGCGGTGGGGCACCATACGCCACTCGAGGTCGAGTCAGGAAGGGGAGAATTTAGACTGATGGCAGCGAGGGCAAAGCGCGCGCACGCGTGTCTGGCCCATTCAAATTTTTCAGATTTTCCAAAAACTTGAGAGAGCCGGGCTGTTCTGTCATGTGCACGGAAAATTCGCCAGAGGTCCGCTACATCGCCATGGAGGAGCTCGATTTTGTGTTGACTTGGTTTTTGTATGCGATGACATGATTTTTGTATAGAGAAAATTCTCCAAAAAGCTAAAGCTGGATTGTACAGCTTAAAAAAGTCCAGTCGGTGTTTTACAGCTTACGGGGCTAGAAGTATTAATGCACTCGACATGGCTGGCGATATATCTGACAAGCTCAATTAGACTTTATTTTGTATTCAATAAACATGACAACTATTTTGTTACAGGCATGCACAGTGGTACCTGACAACTTTTCGGGTACGGATGTAATAGGTATTATTGCTCTTAGTATATTGGTTCTTTGTATCCTGTAAAAGGTATCGCCGTAGTAGGTATAATGCTTTTCGGTATCTATAAATATGATATATTAAAAAAAAGGTATCATTTTATCGGTATTGTACCGTTTGGTATCGAACTTCCATAAATTACGAAAATGGATGCGTGACAGGTACTGTACTCTTCGCAACGCGCGCACATTTGAATAAGAGAGAACCCCAAAAAGCGGAACAGGCTTCCCGAAGACGGGTTGGACGCGGTGCTAGAGTTGATATATAGGGCTAGCAGGGTGCCGCCCGCTACGCGGGCGGTTTCCTCTCTAAAGTTGATGGGTATACATACTGAGTTATGTTGTAAAGATTTCTGGGGTCAAGCTGATATGTATTGTGCTGCAAGTTACGGATAGATTCCGTGCCGTTAGATGCTACGATATCGTGTTTTAGGTTTTGATAAGTGTCGAGCTGATATGCTTTGCAAAGTTTCGTGTTGTTAGGTGTTGCTAGGTACAGTGCTGCGAGATGCTTCAACGTTTCCATCTTAAATGTACTTGTATTTATCGCGCTGCTACTAGCTGTATGGTTTCAAGCTCGTACATACCACACTGTTAGGTGTTCTTAGGTACGGTGCTGTTAGGTATGCCTAGTTAAGTGATGTTAGGTGGCCAGCTGCAAGGTGCTTCTAGGAACTGTGATACTGAGTGTTGAAAGATTACGTACAGCTATGTACTGCTAAGACTGCTAGGTCTCTACTGATATGTATAGCGGTGAGGGAGGGTTGCGGTGATTTGAATTGTACAGCAAAGTGCCGTGCTCACTAGTGTCATGATGCTACAGAGAAGCTGTTAGGTGCCGTACTCCGAGTGCTGCTTGGTGATGCTAGGTATCGTGCGAGGCATCCTGATAGGTGTCGTGGTGCTAAGCGACGTGGTGGTATGTGGCGAGCTAATAGTTGGCGTGTTGAACTGTACTGCTGAGCCTCCCGGGCGATGTGTTACAGATAGGTAGCGTGTTGTTAAGTATCGCGCTGCATAGTGCTGCTGCGTATTGTGCTGCTTAGTACTTGTCAGTTATCGAGATGCTGGTTATCGTGCTGCTAGGTACGGAATGATGTCATGCTGCAAGGTGCTGTTAGATACAGTGTGTAATGGGACTCAGGCCAGTCCTGCTCACGCAAAGC
>JAASFJ010001132.1:0-11659 GCA_023333755.1 Globisporangium uncinulatum
AGCACGGGTTACTGCGAGCAGATGGACATTCACTCGGAGGCGTCGACGATCCGCGAGGCGCTGACGTTCAGCGCGTTCCTGCGCCAGAGCGCTGACGTGCCGGACAGCGTGAAGTTCGACTCTGTGAACGAATGCCTCGACCTGCTCGACCTGAACCCGATCGCCGACCAGATCATCCGCGGCAGCTCCGTGGAGCAGATGAACCGCCTGACGATTGGCATGGAGCTGGCGGCGCAGCCGAGCGTGCTCTTCTTGGACGAACCCACGAGCGGACTTGATGCGCGCTCGGCCAAGGTCATCATGGACGGCGTGCGGAAGGTTGCAGACACTGGCCGCACGATCGTGTGCACGATCCACCAGCCTTCGACCGAGGTGTTCATGCTCTTCGACAGCCTGCTGCTTCTCAAGCGCGGCGGGGAGACTGTGTTCTTTGGTGACCTCGGCACGAGAGCGAGCAAGCTCATCAAGTACTTTGAGAGCGTGGATGGAGCCGCGAAGCTCGACGACGGGTACAACCCGGCCACGTGGATGCTCGAGGTGATCGGTGCCGGCGTTGGCAGCGCGAACAGCCAGACCACAGATTTCGTCGCGGTCTTCAACAGCAGCGAGAGCAAGCGTGTCCTGGATGTCGAGTTGGGCAGAGAGGGCGTGTCGCGGCCGTCGCCGTCGATCCTGGCGCTCGACTTTGGCTCGAAGCGCGCGGCGACCGAGATGACGCAGATGAAGTTCCTCGTCAGTCGCTTCTTCGCCGTATATTGGCGCACGCCATCGTACAACCTCTCGCGCTCCGTCGTCATGCTCATCTTGGCTCTGCTCGCCGGAGTTCTCTTCCTCAAGGGGAACTACCGGACGTACCAGGGCATCAACGCCGCCATAGGCATGATCGGACTCACGGTGATCTTCATTGCACTCGTGACATTCAACAGCGTAATCCCGATCGCGTCCGAGGAGCGCGCGTCGTTTTACCGCGAGCGCGCCGCGCAAACGTACAACTCGCTCTGGTACTTTGTCGGCGCGACGGTGGTGGAGGTGCCGTACGCCGCGCTCAACTCGCTGCTCTTCACGGCCGTCTTCTTCCCGATGATGGGCTTCACGGGCGTGGCGCGCTTCTTCTTCTACTGGCTCAACACAAGTCTTCACATGCTGCTGTACACGTACAACGGACAGCTCTTCGCGTACGCGCTGCCGAGTGTCGAGGTGGCAACGATCCTCGGTATGCTGCTCAACTCCATCAACATCCTCTTCATGGGTCTGAACCCGCCAGGTGGCGCTGTCCCCGAGGGGTACAAGTGGATCTACTACCTCACGCCGATGCGCTACACCCTCTCGATCGTCACCTCGAGCGTCTACGGCGCGTGTGATGGCGCTGACGACGACGACTCCGGCTGCTCCGCACTCGCGAACCCGGTGTCGGGCATGCCGCGAGGCATCACCATCAAGCAGTTCGTGGAGAGCGTCTTCCGCATGCGTCACGACGAGATCTGGCGAGACTTCGGCGTGGTGCTGGCATTCATCGTCGCCTCCCGCGTGCTGGCGGCACTCGCCCTACGCTTCGTGAACCACCAGAAGAAATGACCCGGTTGGATACTGTATACAGTGTACAATAAGGGTTGTCAGTTTTGAGTCACGAAGTGATTGACGGAAGGACGAGAATCATGTTTTGATTGGCAAAACAGCCATCATTTTTGATGAATGTACAGTGTCGACTCCCTCCGTCCCAAAAAGATTGGCACGATTTGAGGTTGTCCCAAACGGGCCAAAATCTCACAGAAGACAAACTGATTGGACAAAATAGCACAGCTCAATTCATATCAAATCTGCAATAAAGATAAACTGATTATACAAAATAGCACAGCTCAATCCATGCCAAACAGTCACTCTCAATGTAACGGGGTTACACGTGACCATAACCAGGTTACAATGATTGGTGTAATTACACCAATAAACACTGTGGGTTTCAACCACGTGCTGTGTCCGTAATTATGGACGCCTGCATGGCAGGTAAAAAGGGATGCAAATCCTTTTTAACGAGCCAAGTGGCTCTCAGCTACTGGCTTTGCCTTTTGGTGTTTTTGTCTTAGCTTTAGTATGTAGGGAGACACAAAGGGAGAAAACGCACAATATATTCAGTTCTACATTTACATCGTTTTGCTCAAGTTGTCTACGGACAAAGTAACTAAGAGTTACTGGGCACGGAGTGCCGCGTTGTTAACGCTTCCTCGCAAGGTGTTGGGTGACCCCGTCACACTTGCTAGCACTTGTAGTCAATCCTCGCCTACGTCGATAGACTCGGCCTCTGTCTGAATCCTCACCGATAGACATGGGTGGGTTGGAACGTCAAGCGTTCCCCGATCTCGATGATCAGCACTGGTGGGCACTGGGGTGACAGTGGGGTGACTTGCCGCGATCATCGGAGATAAAGACACTCCTCGTTCGTCGCATCGGACGCGCAGTGGCAACTCGAGCGACTGGATCAGTACCTCTTGTTCGAGGGAAGCCTGATCGAACACGCCCGAGCGACGATCTCGGGGTGTTGGGGGATGCAGTCTGCGTCGGATGCGTCGCGTCAAGCGGTCGTCAAGCCACTTCGTCTGAAGGTGGCCACTTACGAGGGTAAGAAGAG
This sequence comes from Globisporangium uncinulatum, assembly GCA_023333755.1. Lineage (NCBI taxonomy): Eukaryota > Oomycota > Peronosporomycetes > Pythiales > Pythiaceae > Globisporangium > Globisporangium uncinulatum. Next base: position 2,624 of record JAASFJ010001132.1, read on the forward strand.
CGACATTCTCTTGCTCTGGCGCAAGGAGCTCGAGGTCGTGATGGCCGCGGCTCAGCTCTCACACAAGCGCGTCAAGGTTGCGTATGCGATATCGCACCTTGGAGGCCGAGCCAAGTCGTAGGCTCTCACTCGCAGTGAGAGCATCCACAAGGCTTTCCCAACTTGGGATGTGTTGCGAACTCCGCTCCAACACGTGTTCGAACCACTAAACGCCGCATTTCGAATGCGTTCCAAGTTCCTTGCTTGCAATCAAGGCAAGCGTGAACTGTCCGAGGATGTCCACATGCTCTGAGAGCTGGTTGCAGCGATGGCTTCGCAGCCGCTGCAACAGGAGAGCATGGCCAAGGTCTTCATGGAGAGACTCCGCACGGGTCCTCCTCGTGACCAAGTCTTTCGGACGAGCCCGAAGACTCTCGAACAGGCGATCGAGATCGCCAGGCTGGAAGAGTTCAGCCTGCGCCAAGCGCGGTCATCGTCGATGGTTTTCCAGTCAGGAATGCGCGGAGCGCCCAGCAGGCCGACTCCCATGGAGATCAGTTCGATCAAGCAACGAGGCTCTGATGCATACTGCTTCGACTGGGGGAAGCCCGGACACTTCAAGCGCGCTTCTCCGCGTTTGACTTCATGTCAACAAGTTGGCGGTCGAGCCAACCCCACCTTCTGAGGTGCCCCGCGCGGGCGTGGTTTTGCGAATGCCACGTCGCACGGGCATTTAAACGCTCACTCCCAGTAGGCGCGGCCCCCCTGCACGGGGGTTTAGGTATGCGTTTCACGCTTGACCAAGTCACGGAGCACGCAGGCTCAGCCCTCGTCGGCCACCATCGGCCGTTCGAAACTGACCCGATCATCAGCGAGCTGATCGTGGTTCACTCGGAAGCGAAAAGGTACAAGCCGATGACAGTTCTCATCGACTCGGGTGCGAGCTGCAACTACGTGCTGCTGCACAGTGTCGCCTCTAACAAGGCGATGTTTGCTGACGCTCTCAGAGAGATCAAGCATATTGGGGAGATCTTGGTCCGTCTTGCGACCGGTGCTGTTGTTGCAACATCCAAGATCTTGATGTATCTACGAATGAAGTTCGTGGACTTTGAGTCCGTCGAGACCTGTGTGATCCTCGACATGGTGAACGTTACGACGTCATCCTCGGGATGCCATGGTTGGTGAAGCACCTGCCATGGATCGACTGGCGTACGAAAGCCGTCCGAGTATCCATACCGCCACACGCGACCGAGCTTTGGTGAGTCGTGAACCTACCTCGGTTTGCGCACGGTGCGCTTGGATCGGAGCCAAACAGGCATCTCACCATGATGCGGTGGATGTCTGCGTGTCCACTTCGGACACGCAGAGCGTGCAAGCTCGGCTGAATCATCAGCGAGCTGTGAAGGTCAGCAGCGTGGAGACGCCGACGGGTTGTGAGGTAACAGAAGCTGTCACCAAGCCCACGCTTGCTCAAGGAACAGCTTTGGAGAAGCACGTTCACAAGGAATACCATGCTGCAAGCTGTCGCGCTGCAGGCGCCACAGCTCCCTCGACTGAGGTGGTAGCAGCGGCTGAACGACAAGGTGTCGTTCAGGTGCAATCGCACGCCACAACTGGCAACGCTGCACAACGTGGGCAACAACGTAATCCCAAATGTCGCCTCAGCAACAACCTGAGAAGCCAGTTGTCGTCGCATTGCGAGACAAGGCTCGCGTGGTGGGACCAAGGGCAGAGCCAACGAGGCGTGGGACGACCTCGAGGCGCCAGAGTGCGCAGCGCGAAAGCGCAGATGCCGGGTTTTGGCATGTCTCCGATTCAAAGCGTCGAAACGGACGACAGATCATAGCACGCGACAGGCCCGTGCTTGCAACTGCTCAAGAGTGGACACAGCCGGTCGAGAGGGATGTGAAGGCGACTGGAGTTCGCGGGTGCGAACAGCGAGAGGACGCACCCGCTGTCGAGAGATACGACATCTTGGATGGTCTGACCGGCAAGGTCAAAGGCACAGGTATCGCCTTGGAGCCGCTCCCAGAGCTCTCTGAGCTCCTCACACTCGAGGTGCTCGGATTCTCCGATTATCTTGCCGAGCTGAAGGCTGGCGAGATCTCCGAGATGGTAGTGATACGACCAGAGCGCGAAGGCGCTGGGCTGAACAGCTCTGCCGCCATGGACGAGACCGTCCTTGAGGAGCTCAAGTAGCGCTATGAGTCGCGTCGCGGAGCGCACATACTGAAAGATCCAACGGATCCGATGTATACACTCATCGTTGAGTTTGGCGATGTGGTGTGCAAGGATCCGCCGACGGCGTTACCGCTGGATCGCGGGATACGTCACGAGATCGACTTCGTGCCAGGCACCAAGTACTGCGTCACTCGGCAGTGGGCTCGCCTAAACAACAAGTCGATTACATCGGCGGGTTCGTCGCAGCGAAGGCTGCTGCGGGCTTTGTGCGGGAGTACAAGTCTCCGTACTTAAGCCCCACTTTCTGTGTTCGGAAGCCGAACGGAAAGTGGCGTATCGTGCACGCGTTCAACAAGTTGAACTGCGCGACGATACCGGCGCAGACGCCCATTCCGAGAAAGAATGTCATGATCAACAACATGACAGGAGCCAATGTGTTCAGTGCGCTCGACCTGGTAGATGGCTACTACCAGATCCTGATGCGTGAACGAGACGTTCATCTCACGGCTGTGAGCACTTGAAGTAGCATGCTTTGGGAGTGGTTGGTGTTGCCTCAAGGGCTCTTCAACGCGCCAGCAACATTCAATCGTCATGTCTCGCAACTCTTCCGCCTGATGCGGAAGTTTGCGCAGACGTCCGTCGACGACATCTTCGTGCACAGCAAGGCACAAGATGGGAAGTCTGATGTGGAGGTCCACATCCAGTACCTTTGAGAGGTGCTGGTTTGCATGAGGGCAAACAAGCTCTTTGGGAACATAGACAAGTGCACCTTCGGGACACCTGAGATCCCGGTGCTGGGATGCTTTGTCGGCCGTGATGGTGTTCCCGCCGACCCCGACAAGTCAAGGCTGTTGCCGATTGGTCGATGATAAGAAGTCCGAAGGGCTTGCGAAAGTGGTTAGGTCTCGCCAACTACTTGCATCGCTACAAGGCGAACTGTGCGGACATGGTTCGGCCGTTATCTATCTTCTGAAGATGGATGCAGACTGGCAGTGGACTGCCGAGCACGACCGTGCTTTCCAAGACGTCAATGACAGTCTTGTGCGAGCGCCGATGTTGGCACTCCCAGACTCGGCGAAGCCGTTCACAGTCGTCTGTGACACGTCGGATTTTGCGATCGGCTGTGCGCTGATGCAAAAGGATGCTGACGGACGCGATCGTGTCGTCGCATTCCAGTCTCGACAGCTGAAAGCTGCCGAGAAGAACGACCCAGTTCATGACAAGGAGCTACTTGTGATGAAGCACGCTCTTATCAAGTTTCGAGCCCACTTGCTCGGTGCCGAGCCCTTCGTGGTCTTCACAGACCACGCGTCCCTTCGGACGGCGACAATTACCCACACTTGGCACAGCACATGGCGCGCTGGTTGTCATTCTTCGTAGAATACAACTTCACGGTTGAGTACAAGCCTGGGAGGCTGAGCGTACTCACCGTCACTCTGTCGCATCGCCCAGACTATGAGCTTACTCATATGGTATCCGTTGAGATGTCGCTGCTCGACCGCATCAAGGCGGCGTACGAGAACGACGAGCTCTGTACTGAGTCGCTTCGCCGCTTCAGCGAAGGCGAAGCCAGCGCGAAGCTGTCACCGCGGATGCGTGCATGAGTGCATCGCTTCTCCGCGCAGGATGGGATCCTGTACATTCCAGGTTGGAAGTGGCGAGCAATCGTGATAGTTGTGCCACATGATGACGACATCAAGCACCAGCTTCTGTTCGAAGCGCATGACTTGCTGGTCGGCGGTTATCTAGGTCAGAAAAATCCCTACTCACTCGTGCGCGAGCCGTACTGGTGGCCACACATGTACAAGTGGGTGGCCAAGAGCGTGAAGACGTGCGAGACGTGTCAGCACGTCAAGCCGTCGCCGTACGCGGCAGCACCTTTGATGAGTCTGCCCCTGCCGCTCGACTGTTGGCGCTCAGTATCGATGGGACTTTATCTTCGGATATCCTCGTGACAAACACGGACACAACGGTGTCGTGGTGTTTGTGGACCGTCTGTTTATGATGGTGCGGCTTGCACCGGTGCGCGAGATAATCTCGATACTCGGCACAGCGCGCGTCTTTCTCAATACCGTGTTTCGACTCCACGGCGCGCCGAAGTCGTTGGTCTCGGACGGAGACACGCACTTCACAGTGCAGGTGTGGCGCTCGCTCTTCGTGCTTCTCGGCGCGAGACTCGACATGTCGACGATTGACAATCAACAGACAGATGGCTGGACCGAGCGCGCGAACCGCGTGGTCGAAGACATTCTTCGCAGCCACGTGGCTTAGGTACCAGCTCTCTGGGCGGAGCTGTTGCCGTTGGTGGAGTTTTTCAACAATGCGATTCACGCGTTAACGGGCTTCATGCCGTTCTACGTGAACACGCTGCGCTCGTCGCGCATCCCACTGACGCTCATCGGACGGGGGTACGAGTCAGGAGGGGGAGGGAGAGTTGAACTCTCGGTTGGCGTCCGTGACACCAACAGTTGTACGCAAACAACTCAAAGACTTGCTATCTCAGCGGAGCTTTGGAATGCGCCGCGTCCGCGACGCGATGATCATCGCACCGGACATGCAAAATGTACAAGCGGGTAAGCAGAGAAGGAAGAACGGACACTTGTTTGAAATTGGAGATTTTGTTATCTTAAACGCAAAGAACCTACCTACGGTTAAAGTTTCTGCTGTCGGAAGCTCTAAGCTACGTCCGCGCTACATTGTAGCCTTCAAGGTCGTGCACATGCGCGGTCGCGCGTGCACACTGCAGCTGCCGCCTGCACTGCAGACGCATCCGAGTTTCTACGTTGGGATGCTCAACCGGTATCATCACGGTGGTGATACTTATCCGGAGGATCACGACAACGAGTCGATTCCTGGAGCTCGTCCACACGGGGCTCCGAGCCAGAACACTCCCGACTTTGCGTCTGACCATGCCACTGCTGATACGGTTGGTACTCGTACGGTGCAGAGTAGCTCGTCGAGTACGCCCGGTACGCGTACTGAGCAGACCGCCCCGTCGAGTACGACGACGTCGGCGGAAGAGCACAGTGGCTCGAGGCAGCCAGAGCCTAGTCGAGACGACAGCGAACGTACGTGCTCTGGATCTGCATCTGAGTTGGCAGGACGACCAGCTGATTCTCGATCCGACGGATTCGATCGAACGCGTTGTTTCGATCCAAGAGAACGGCCCTACGAGCCCCGCAAGCCTCCTCCAGCTCGGCCCATAGCCGGTCGGGCCAGCTGCTGCACATCTAGTTGCCGCCGCAACTCACGCGCCGAGGGGTACTCGTCCTCCGCCGCTTCTGCTGGATGACGACGGCAATGAGCACTTCCATGTGGAAGGGTTGCTGAAGCAACGGACTGTTGGCGGCCGCTCGGAGCTGTTGGAGAAGTCGCGGGGATACCCGCACTCGCAGAACTTGTAGGAGTCCCATGAGTCGCTGTTGGCAGATGTGCCTGGCTTGGTCGCTGAGTACGACTGCCTGCATCGCCAACAGCCATTGCGGCAGCTGTAGTCGGACCCGCAAAGATCCGACTCGGTGCGATGGCAAAACGCGCGGGGGCTTCGAGGAAGCGCCAGCTTGAGGAGACGAGTCACTCGAGCGCTTGGCCGTCGTACCTTGCCCACCAAATAGGCGCTGTGCAGCAGACGTAGCGGCTAAAGCGAAGATCATTGGCGGCAAGCCAAGCCTCTGGCGCTTTGCGTCGATCTCGCGACGGAGGTTACGATTGAACGTAACCAGTTTGGAAAACTGAAATCGCCAAGTGCGCTCTTGGCGCAAGTCGTCTTCGCCAGGAGTGTCGGATAGTCGAGAAGTCGTTGCCTTGGGGCTCAAGCGACGCGGGGAAAAGCGCTTCGTACGCTTAGCGAATCTTGCTGTGCGAAGTACGATTGGTAAACCAAGTACCGGACGCACACTGTGCCGCGGGCGTGTGATTCGCGCGTTGTGCTGCAGATCACGTAGTATCGTCCGATATTCGTCCAGAGGGACGACAACCTCTTTGAGGAGACGCTTGTGGAGCGACACGGCTTCGCGCGTCCAGTTGGGACCACTTGGCGGCAACCTGTCTCAAGCCAGAGGCTCAGGATCGTCAACCACCTACGTCGCACGCGCGAGTGTGTCCTCATCAGGAGGCGGCGTTCGATACGCGAACGGCCCGTAGTCGTCACCGTCATCGACGTCAATGATGGGCTCACGCTCCTGTTCGGTAAACATTGTGGCTGGTTTGTCAGCTTCGGCTGAGTCGTTGGGAGAGACAGGAGCGACGGATTCGTCGCTCATGGTGGAGAGAGGAAGATGCGGCTCGTTGTCGCCGACCTCGTAGTCCACAAGCTCAGAAAGCCCCCGGCTCTACGGCCACACCTCCTCAGCCGCGACCACTGCTGTGTCCGGAAAGGGACACGATGAGCGCGAGACGCTCAAGTCGGGAGCGACTCGCGACTCAAGCTATAGAGCCGTCCCGGACACCCAAGTTTGTGGCGACCCGCTCGAAAACATATTGTCTTTTGACACACGCGCAGAGTGTCGGGCTTCAACGGTAGCATCATCAACCGATGCAGGCGTGCTGGGTGCACCTGCCGCCACTGGCGACTGCTGGTTGTTCGCAGTCTTCTGAGGGTCGGGGACACCAGTCGAACCCACTGCATCACGGCCAGCTCAGGTAGCTCTGCGACCACTGTGCGAGTCGCACCCGCTGCACCCACAGCCACAGTATCGGCAACCGCTGCCGCAGCAGAACTTGCTGGTTCTTCCGAGGTCTTCTCGTGCGCTTCTTGAGACACCGCGCTCTCCGCATCGTCCGCCACAGGCGAGTGCACTGCACTTGTTGCAGTCGCAACAGCCGTCTCGGCAGCCGCTGTCTTGCGTTGCGCAGCACGTGCGCGAGACTCCTTCGATGTTGCTGCTGGCAACCGCACAGGCTTCGCTTCTTCGGACACAGTGATGTGCCCATTTTGCAGGGTGCAAGGCACGTTGCGAGAGGTCGCAGACTTGTCCATCTTGTGGTACTGGCGAACCAACTGGTTCCGGTTCGCGGCCGCAGCAGGCACGTCAACAGCGACGCTGGCGAGAGCGCCGAGCGGAGGGTCAGCGACACTTTGGCGCGCACTGGCAGCACCTGTCCGCTGCGTCGCCAGCGCCTTGGAGCGCGAAGACTTGCGAGTCGCGTCTTTGGACGCAGACGCTTTGACGTCGGAACTCTTGCTCTCGGGTCTCTTGACCATTTTGCCGCTTGGACGCTTGTGTCGTTGCAATGAACTTTTCAAATAAAAGCACGGCAACTGCAGCTCCTGCGTAATGCCTCCACACCCGCAAAGTCAGGTCACGAGCATGGCTCAAGGTGGCAGTTGATGTCAATCCACAAGACCGGAAGTGATCCCCAAGTTGCGTGCAACTTTCGTTTTAGTGGTGGTGTTGTAACGGTGTTACTCATGATTGTAACTGGGTTCGGTGATTGGTGTATTTACACCAATAAGCACGGTGGGTTTCAACCACGTGCTGTGTTCTTAATTACGGACACCTGTAACGAGATCACCGTACACACCCAAATAGGTACACCCCTAGTTTCGGCTAGGTGCTCTCCTAGTTGGACCCCCTGAGGACCTCCCGCCTAATATTTGACGGAGCCCTCTTATTGGCTAAAGGGAGCGTCCTTTCGCCCAATAGTGAGTGTCTGTTAAATGGGTGGCTCTGAGTAGCTTTAGGATCCCTTGATTTCATCACTAGTTTAAAAACCAAAACAAAATAAAAGGTCAGAGTTGAAAATACCTGTTTATCAACAGACTCGGTCGTCTGTGCTCTTATCGTTTCCTCGTCCATGCAGGTGTACGCTAAAGCCACAGAGCCTCGTCCCGTGACAACATCTGCATGACAGGTAAAAGGGATGCAAATCCTTTTTAACGAGCCAAGTGGCTCTCAGCCACTGGCTTTGCTTTTTGGTGTGTTTGTCTTAGCTTTAGTATGTAGAGAGACACAAAGGGAGAAAACGCACACAATATATTCAGTTCTACATTTACATCGTTTTGCTCAAGTTGTCTACGGACAAAGTAACTAAGAGTTACTGGGCACGGAGTGCCGCGTTGTTAACGCTTCCTCGCAAGGTGCTGGGTGACCCTCGCCACATTTAAGCTTTCCAATGCGACTACATCTGCTCTGATGACATCATGATCCACATGACATCGAGAGGAAGACTATCTTATATACGTAGGCTCGCATTCTTTGCGTATGGTGTCTTGAAGTTGTTGTCACCGCCCTCTCGTACGAATCTCGACCGTGCTAAAGCGCGATAAGCGTGATATCTTACTCTCGTTCGAGAGCGCCTCGGATACCTTACGATCCCACACCATGTTGGAGCTGTTCTTTGTTGATCGAGGCGAGCAACTGCATCACGAGCGCAGTCTTCTCTCCCTTCTTGTAGGAACGCATTACAGTAGCGTCAGGGCTGCCATGCTGTCCGCGAGTTCCGCCATACGTAAAAATACGAGAGACGATTTGCCTCGAACGTGCTAGACAAGTTTGTGTATTTTCAACCAATCAAATTGTTTTGAACTCGAAGATGCTTGAAAACTTACATAATCTGCCACAGAAAATCATCCAAATTCCGCACAGAGAAGGTAATTGCAAAGATGCCTTCACATCCACAAGAGTCACTCTGGATGGTTTTTTTAGAATGACCTTTATCAAATCGGGACAATCTTATGGGACGGAGGTAGAACAATGTATTCCCAGCATACAAGAGAGAGTCCACTACTGCTCATCATCTGGATTTTCGGACTCCCTTGTGGTACTGCACTTTTAAAAATGGGTTGGTCCCCAACTTGGTGAGGTTAATATAGGACTGTATAACCAGAAATGGAAGGGATCACCTGGCTTCATGATTGATTTCAAGTAAATCACA
>JAASFJ010001133.1:0-11652 GCA_023333755.1 Globisporangium uncinulatum
ATCATCAACCTCTGTAAGAAGGGACCCATAGTGCAGTGTTGGCACCGTGCTTTTTCGACAAGACATGTTTTCATGTTTTTATACTTTATGCATAAAACAGCGTTACAAACGAGGTGAAAACATCAAAAACAGCAAGAATAAAAACATGCACCACACGGACCACAACAGTTTTTGGGAACAGTGCGCACTTTAACAGTAGCGTAAAACATCATATCATGGCATGAAATTGACAAAAATGCCAAATCTTCATAATCCCTCATCTGAATTGAGATTTTCGACCATAATAATAATAATATGCTTTTTGCAGAACACGTGGTCATAGGACTGCAATGCTTATTTTCTTGCATGAAGCAACAACAGCAGAGCAAACGAAATATGGAAGAATTGAATTTTTGACAATTTTTTTGTGGTCGGTCTAAATTAACTTTATCGCCCAGTGTTTCGACTTTTAAACGAAAGTAGTCCAGAAAAGCGCTGTAGGCGGACGAGTAAGAATACGGGCTGAACAATGCATCGACTGCATGTCTATGAGCAGAGCAAACGTGTCACGATAGCCCTCGCTTTCGGGGTTAGCAGTTTAACGCATCGGTGTTTTTTGAGAGCCAAATGAGAGACTGGAAGTTCTCGGTCAAAAACTGCTGCAACAAATCTCTGCCAAGCAGAAGTTGCAATTTCCGTTTTGCTCAGTTTCATTGGGTAAAAATCCATGGCCATGCCAAAAACTGATGCATACCATAATCTGGTGTTTTACGTAAGATCTTTGTTTGTGAGCTTCAATTTTTATAATGAAAGTGCTGAACGTATGTGTACAAGGGCCACAAAGGAACAGTGCACAGCGGCAAGTTGACGCTTGATGCGGCGACTTGGATGTTGTCATGCTTCTGTCAAATTGACCATACTATGAACTTGATGAAATCTCAGTACAGTAAATGTGGTATTAATAGCCGCTCGTCAAAACAGAGAATAAAAACATAAAAACATCAAAGGAAAAACATAAAAAGGAAAAACGTTGATAAAAACGTTTAAACGTTTTTTATTGACATCACTTCATTTTGGGACTTGATATCTTGACAACATCAACGAGCTAGCTAATGAAACTTTAGTGAGCTTCATCAAACGCACTGATAAACATGCCCTGACAGTGTGAACCCAATCCACAAAGGACCAGTGAAGTTAGCATTTTCGACCACGTACTTGAGGATTCACTTCTTATCGACATTAATGAGTAACCTTTTGGAAGGTATTAACACCCAGTCTAAGAGTCAATGAGGCGAAGCCCCTTAATTAATTTAAAAACTTATCGAATACCAAACCGTTTCACAATGTGATTAACATTTTGACGATTCGTGCGCAATTAGCCAGTTCTTATCCAATGTTGAATCTAAAAACTGTTTTGGCTTGCTATTGCTGAGAGGAATCAAACCGTGCGCGTTTAACAGGTGAAAATATAAAGGCAGAATGCAAGATCACATTTGACATGAAAATGACCCACGTTCTGTTCAGATTATGCAATCAGCTGATTTTTCTCTGTTGAAATCACGTTTTTCGAACAAAGCACATCATCTCACATACTTAAAACCAAATGTAAGATGTGACTTATATTTTCGAATAGTGCCGTGCTATGCCCGGTGAAGCGCTGGAATTTGAGCTTTGAGGTGTGGATTAGCATGATGTAGACCTTGATGATAAGTGACTTCTAAATGGGAGGCCAGTCACACAACTGTTCCCGTCTTGTTGCACGGGTGATACTGAATTACGATGCCGCTAGAATTGTTGCATGACGATAATGATGCAATAGATAGAGGTTTTCGGTTTTTGCAGTTTTTTCGGTGACAGCAGAACACAGCATCTTCCCACACAAGGGCAGATAAAGGGTAGATGGAAATGTAAATCGAACATTTCGGATGTCCGCCGAGAACAGACATTTCTATACAAGGGAGAAATTTGTCTACCACCCCCGAAAAAGCAACAATCTCACCAAAACGCTCCATTTATGGCCGATTATTATGTGAATTCATGAATGTGGCATTAATGTTACCTTTTTGAAACAAATCTTGGGAGATTTCTTCCGAAGATGGACGTTGAACTCTTCCGGAGACATTGATTATTTTCAGTTTCTGATTATTAAAAAATATAAAATGTTGTTTTTTAAAAAAAATCTCGACATGTCTAGAAACGGTCGAAGGAAGATTTTCGAAACAGTAAAAACCCAGAAAATATTTTCAGCCGAGGGAGATCAAGTCAGATCTCGGAATGACTCAAACAAAATTCCAGAGAACAAATACGATCTGCAGGTTCTGATTTGGAGAATTGCTTGAGCTCTTCATTTCAGCTCACTTAGCACTCATTGCAAGTGATCGCTGCGAACGAGTTGATCTAAATGGAGAAATGTGTGGATAGAGTCAGCTAGCTCCTTCAACCTTTCCGTCCATTAGAAACTGTTGGTCAGCAAGCGCCACTGCGGGCGGATAGTCATCGTCAGAGCCGATTGGCACTGCCACCTCGCTTGGGGCTTCAATTGTCAACGTCCCTGGAACAGACCTCCATAAACGCATTCGTGTCTTGGGTTAATAAGCCCTTGGTGTGCAGTAGTGCGGTCGCTTGTACCTCGCCGTACTCAGCTTCGATGTTCTTTACGGCTACCCGTGCAAGAGCGCTTGCGATCCTGAATGTGTTGCCATTGTGCCACCGTCATCAACGCCCTCTAGTTCCGAATACAGAAGCTAAGTTGTTCGAAGAGCTTCGGTACGCTTGTCTCACGCCGAGTGTTCGCACACATGCACCACTGAAATCTCGCTTGGCGAGATGATATTAACATGGTGCGTCGCGTCCTCAGAATTGTGCAGATCCACTGAGTTGTTTAAGTGATCGCAGTGACGTCGATGTCGCCTTGCTTGAGAAGTTGATTTCCGATCAGCAGTCGAGAGGCACCAGCTGTTACTGTATAACCCATGATTTCGGCATCTGCAGCATCTCGTACACCACTCAAGGATACGTCGACGCGTTTCGCGGTTTCACTAACCAAGCGGTTGTTCATGAATGTTCCGTTCTGCACTGCCAGACACCAGGTGGTGTTGTGCGTGACGATTTGCACAATGAAGCGGAATGGGCATTTAGTCGACAGCGTCGGTTTTCACAACCGCATGGGACCCTTAATTTGCTGTTCGCTCCGCCCATGTGTGCAGATGTAAGTCCGCTGACAGACGCTGAATTCGGCCGTAACCAAGTCGACCTTGGCCCCTCGCTGCGATCTCTTGCTCCTCTCGAGACGGTTGTTGCGGTTGACGCTACTGACGACCTCCTGAACTTGGTTGAGCTGCGACGTCTGCTCCGCGTACGATTTCAGGTACTTTATCCAATCGTCCCAGCTTGGGTGTATTTTGCTCGGGTGGTCGACAGATATCGTTCCGCCTAGGTTTTAAACGCTACCCGTAACTGCCCTTGAGGTGCGTCTCGGTCTTCTTGTGGTCATCAAGTAGGCTCGATCGCCCTCGGCTTGGTGCAATTCTGCTCTTGGGATAGCCGGCGCGTTCCTCCTTTGCATAATCATCTTTGTAGTCACTCCGATCTTCTTGCTGGCTAACTCGATCGCCAGGCAAGCGTGTGGTTGTGCGTGAATGACTGTTTGCTATTTAATAGCCAGTCTTTCCACCATTCAGCTCAACGACGGCGAGGCATCGCTTTGATATCGAGCCCACAAGCTTGCATATGTAGTCGTGCAGCAGCTCGCTCCACGTGATCTTGATAGCCGTCTTGAAGTCGGCGACGGTGGCATACTGGCGCTCGCTCTCGTAGACGCGCGCGACGAGTCATACTCGTGTTCTCAATGTGATTTAAGTCCGGGAACGTGATGGCCAGTCGAAAATTCGAATGCCATGACTCTCGAAGAACCTCGAAGAACGCCATCGTCTGGTGAGAGCGGTGAATGGCTCCGTTGTTTTGATCTGACGAAATTTGTTCTGAAAAATCGATTAAAGAAGACAAACGGATGGAGGAGTACGCTGCATTCGTTGCCGCTGTAGGATGGCGCCTGTGTTACTGCCGTCGTAACGATAGGCGATCAACGCGCAGTGCGTGCTCCTCCTCTGAATGTGTGGCTGTTCGTGGCAACAGCTTTTGAGGAGGCAATAGTCGTGTGGCACACCCAGTGGTTTAATGCCAAGCTCAGATGCGATCGTGCATTGTTCCTGTTAATTGCAAAGCCTGCTCGTAGAGTGTCTGTGCGCCTACCAACCGCCAAGGCGTATAAATTTAACATGATGTTGACCTTGATGGCAAAGGCCATTCTAAAGGATGTCACACCACGGTTCCTGCATGCTGACCGACGAAGTCTCCAGAACTGTTGCATGGAGACAACGATGCAGACGAGGCTTTCCATTTTTTATAGTATTTCGGCGACAGCAGAACACAGCATCTTCTATCAATATCGTGCCTGTAGCCCGGGGGAGTTCAGGAATAGAGCGTGTTGGTTCTGTTCGCCTTCCCCTTAGGCCATTAGGACTCAAGTCCTTGATTCCGTAGTATAATCAATCAACGATCATTATATGAGACCAAAACAAACCAAGGTATCATTAACCACATTTTTAAATGTTTTTAAACGAGCTACACCACGTTAAAGTATTTATCTGCTCGTTAATTTGAGCTATCAAACGTCGCAAATTTCGACGTCAGTTAAAAGTTACAAGTGTCTCAAAGATGACACCTCGAATATGTACAATATTATATTATTGGACATTTCAATGCGCAACATTTTATATCTTCATTTGGTGCATTTGAATTGATCAGATTCGATCTGGAAGACTAATAGAAGATAGTTTTAGACTTGGCTGATCTTGATTTTGTCGCTTAATGTCAAATTTTTATTTGCGATTTTTTTCGACATTTTAAATTATTTGTGAGCTCACGTGACTATTTTTAAACCGCTCTCCTGGAAAACCTAAAAAACGGGTTTATGATACATCTGTTTTAAATGGTCTCATATGTACACGAATCGGTGGGGTAGATTATATCACCCACCAATACAAGGGCATGAATATGGTGAAAGGGAAATTTAAATCGAATAAAACCGGGTGTCTGCCGTGTTATTGTCTCTAAATAATCGTTTATAAATGTATCATTTATAACCAATTATCTAAAGACAATAGTACTGTGGCCTGAATGTTACTCGTCAGAAATCATTTTGGGGGGATGTGTTCCGAGGATAGACATGTATCAATCCTGACCTCTACAAGCGACAAAAATATTGTGGTTTTCGTAAAATCGAGACAAAACACTGAAAATCAGCTTTTAATTTTGTTGTGGTCGCAGGAAGGTTAGCCGAATTGTGAAATGTCGGAAAATAAGTATAGGATCGCAAGACCATCTCAAATTCCGGTAAAGCTCTGAAAAAATTCCAGAGAACAACACAAACTGTTGCACGTTATCCATATTATGGAACGGAGTGGTACTACTCTGTTCAGCGAAGTTAGACATTCATTGAATGATCTTCGAGTAGCAAGCAGGACCCTTCAAACTCTTTTTCTGTCTGAAGTTGTTTCACACACAATGTCTGTAAGAAGTAGACATTGCATGGGGTGAGCGAGACGCTTGGAAAGTCCGGAACATGGCCAAGTTGCATGGCCTTAGCAGAGCATGCTCACATAGGAGTCGACAGTGCATTGTAAAAGTTTCAGCTCCATCGAATTCATTGTCACCGAGCAGTGGTGCTCGACGTGGTGACATCTTGGCTAATGACCATTGGCTCGAGCCTCAATGGCCAGGGAATCAAAAACATAAAGCGATCAACATTCTTGATTGAATTTCTGGCATTTCTGCAATCATACCGAAACAGCGACTGCATTCTGTCAAAGCCAAATGGCTGGTCCTACCACGAGAGAGGGAGGAGCACTTTTGACGGCTCTGATCCTAGTAGAAGGGACGTTTGTCATTTTGTAAATGCGACTGCGGCCACATCGCCGAAAGTCCGCGTGTGAAGGCAAAAATCTTCGCAACCACGGCATCTTTGGAGACCTCTCTGGTAGTCTCGTACGAACAAGATCACACCCTACACGATCGCAAAGTTGTATTGGCAACGAAGCGTTCCGGATTTGTCGGCATTCTGAATCCCCGCCAAATCGACCTTTTAGGTCTACTTCTTACAAAAGTCGTGTGTTAAGTGGTCTTCGCCCGGACAAAATCTGTTTGAAGATAGTTAAATCCGGTTCGATTCACTTAGTGCACGACAACTTTAGGGGCAAATAGTCGCCACCTCGAAAGGCGGACGGCACGGCAACAGGCACCGCTGTGTTTCCGACAGCTCTCCAATGACAGCACGACCCCATCCCCGCGCTGGCAACACTCTTGATATGAGATCATTCAACCTATCATCGGGTATCTTCAGCTAAATTAACTTTGAGCCGTCTCGCGACAACGTCGTCATCGCGGCTTAAATCAAGAGACTTTTCGAGCAGCTGACAGCAGGTGGTGACCGCATGCACCTTACGACAAATCTGTAGCCCCACTCCAGCCGGCGCGGTGCTACTGCGATAGCTGTTTCCAGCTCCGATGTGAACCTCAGCGACCTTGCCCATCGAGGTCGCTGGGCCATGGATGGATACAACTCAGTGCTAGAATACATTTCGGAGACTAACAGCAGATCAGAAAGTTGCTCAAGTTCTTGGCAGCTGGGAGCATCAGTATCGCACAGTACGCCTAGCGAGCTTGGAACAGGGCGAGACTGGAGATCTCCTGCGCCGGTTCGCGCAGGAGCCCTTCATGAAGCACTTCCAGCGTCTCTAGAGAGACACCCGTGTGTACGCCCTCGCAGTGGTGCTGCTTGTACTTCGACGACACTACTGCCGTGTGACACACCACATGCTGCACGTGAGGATGATTTATGCTCTGCTCGCTGTCGACAGAGGTGCCACAGCGACTTTGGCCCACGATCAGGTTCTTGTCAGGTGCTGTGCTGTACGGACGCGATTTGTCAGCGAGAACGTCTGCTCGCTCCCGCTTGCTACGGGTGCGACCACCGCCAACTCGGTGACCGCACAGCCAGCACATTCTGTCTCTCGTTCGCTTCTGGGGTCTCTCGAGCTTCTCGTCCACAATCAGCAGAAAGCAGAAGCCGACATCGCTCACGTTGTCAGATGTTTGGGCGCGAGCGAGTCCGTAGGTGCTGCTCATAGCGCTTCAGACGCGCCTCATTTAGCACCAAGACGAACTGATCCGAATTCAGCGCGACCAGGCTGACGCTGTTGCAGTGATAGCATAGCACCAAGTTGCAGTCAGGCGGAATTTTAATGATCTCAAACCCCGCCAAATTAGCTCGAGCAGCGAACTCACCAGTGAAGGCAGCTCTCGCCGCCAACCACCCGAAGTGTCTTTCACCCATGTGCCATCTCGGGTTCAGACCGCAGTAGCGTGTTGTGTATAGTCTACAGATGTCTCCTCCCTCCGCGGGTGGATGTTTGGGAGTCTCTTGTCCCTTGTCATTGAATTGAATATCTGCACGAGGTATTTAACGGGGCATTCGGTCATGTGACTTCAGTAGGTTACTTTTAGAATTTGTTAACTCAGGCGTACCCCTGCGGGTAGGGACGATTGAAGTTACAGTAGGTCCTCGCGCCTGTCGCTATTGTGGCGGGCGCTGTGTATCAGTCGTTCATAGGCTGAGTTGATATTCGCAGTACCATTTCAGCTAATCTGAATTGTGACGCTGCAATTTTTGACCGCTCCAGCTTCCGCTGGAGATCTAAAACAATCAAAGTCCAATTTGCCCCCTTTCGCTTACCTTCTCTCCCGGCTGCCTTAGTAGTAGCCGGCCCGTGACATTGTCCACTTCGAGCTGTCGACGCTCAACGACGCGTTCTTGTGCCGTGACCAAGCGAGTTCAGAATGCGGCCAACGGCCGGGGCGGCCTCAGCGTTTTTCAAATCGTGGTCTGCGCACCAAAAAAGCAAGCACCTGGGTCCGATAGAGGCACATGACTGACCTGGCAAGCGAACCGAGAATGCAGAAGTCACAGGTGAAATGGAGGGAGAAGCTGCTGCCATTGCTCCTGCTTTTATTTGTCTCGCTCTGCATACATAACGTTCACACACAGCACATTGTTACCGCGCACACTTTCACGCCGCAGTCACCTCCACAACTCACACGTATAGTGTCTGTGCTCTGTGCGGCTTTTGCCACACTAACGCTTCTAGCGGTGCTCGTGTTGGTCCGGAGTTGAATTTGGGAGTGGGTGTTGTCTGTTTTCTCGAGAGGTTTTGCAGCAGTCTACGTAATTGTGACTGTTCGGACGTAAAAGGAGCGGACATCTAGACTGTTCGGAAGATGGATCATCTTGATTTAATTTACCACACTGATAGACTCAAAACTTTTGAAAGGCAATTTAATTTAATTTTCTGGACGCAATTCCGATAGTGAAGATGTTCCGACAAAAGTTCTGATGATAGCTATTGAAGCGTATAGGAAAAGCTGTTCCAGCTTCAAAAATCGTATTTTGCGGTACGTTGAGATCATTGTAATTTTGGCTCACATCTTGACGATAATGTACTTTATATGTCTACATTGTTTCAGAATGTATATATCTTCCATTAAATCTCACAATCCTGTAATTTTCTCCTAAAATTTCCTGATCTTTACCGGAATTTGAGATAGTCTTGCGATCCTAAACTTATTTTCCGTCATTCTGCTATTCGGCTCACCTCCAGGCGACAGCAAAAAAATTAACACCCAGTCTCTGAGTCAACCAGGCCAAACGCGATCAGACCCAAAAGCAAACTTCATCAATATGAACCCAAAGGAGCCCACACTTTGTGTGTGCATGCACCAGTGCAACACATGAACAATTGTGCTCCTTGCAACCTCTGACTCGGCGTCTGTTTGACGCTATTATTTTTTCATACAAAATGTTAAAATTTGATCTCGTTTAAAATACGCGTTTTTATCGCCCCTTGTGCGGCCATTGTAAGCGGCTTATACAACAGGCAATACCAATCATACCCCTGATTTTGGCAATTTATAGATGAGCTTAGTCGCACTCTCGAAGTCGGTCGGTGTCATGCGTCATGCGTTTCGTGAAAGACCTGTTTTGTTTCGTCAAAATGTAATTCAGACAATATACTGATTTGTCTGAGCGTAATCTCCAATATTACAGGAAATTTAGACAAAACGACGTAAAAAACAATACCGTTGCATTGTATCAATTCGAATCGTTCAAATCTGAGTTTGGTCTTCAAATAACAAATTATAAAAATGATGACCACCTCGAGCCGAAATCGTCGAGACACTTTTTGCCTGGCGGATAACATCGCGAGTACTTGTCCAATGAAAGTCGCATCTACATCATCTTGATCAAATGATAAAGGGCTATCGGAACATGTGCTTTGGCAGTCGTGAAACCTCATCGTCTTGGTTTTAGTTTTTCTCATTTCTGCATTTTACCCAAAATTCGGCCTGGTCGACTCAGAGACTGAGTGTCAATAAAAAACAAATTTAACAAATTATTAAATTTTGGAAATAATAGTGGAATGAGGCTGCTATCGACAGTATCTGTCAGATATTTCAATAGGGGAGGGAGGGAGGTCGCTATCGACAGTATTTGACACTTTTATGGACATAATTGTTTGCAAATGAAGCTCACACTTCCACCTGTCGCATGGGTGTCCTTTCCGCGAAACGTGCAATACGTTAATCGAGAAAAAAAGGTGTGTACAGAAACGAGTCGTTAGAACGGTTCCTGGCGTGCGCTATTCATTTGTACGTAGGGTTCCGAGCGATAGTGAAGAAAGAAAGGGATGCAACCCCCATCACCTTGCGCGCACAGACACATGTCAGCGCCTCACCTCATTACCAAAGTCGCCTTCCAGTCCTCAGCCCGATTCCTTCTTCTTTCTTCGTGCCGCAGTCGCAGTCCGCAACGCGCTCGAGTTGAACGCGTGAAGCGGTGACCTCGCGTCTCCTCCCCTGCCCTACTACCCCTTTCGTCTTTGCGCCAATGAACGCATTCTTCTGGGCGCGCCGAAAGCCGTCGGTGGAGCTCGTGCGCAGCGTCGACGCGCTCCTCACGCAGCTCGTCCCAGAGGACAAGCTCGGCCATGCGTTCGACGCGCTCACGCTCGCCTGCGCGGTCAACGAGCGCTTGCTCGACCCGAGCCGCAAGCGCGGCGGCAGTGCCAGTGCGACTAGCGACGAGTCAGACTTTAAGCTCCAGGACGCGGAGCTGCTGGCGTTTGAAGTCCGGAAGCGCGTGCGCACGGACTCGGGCGACGCGTGCGATCCGTTTGACGACCCCATGTCACTCGACGACGGGCTCCCGCACTTACAAGAAGAGGAGAATAGCGACGAGCAGAGCGACGACGAGCCGTGCGAAAAGACGGTACCCGAAGAGCTCGAGCGCCACTGGGCCAAGATCCGCTCGGTCTTTCACCGCTGGGACGACGACCAGGGCGTGCGCGAGAAGAAGATGGACCGCATGGCAGAGCTCCTCTTGCGCTTCCGCGTGCTCGAGAAAGCGCTGTACCCGAAAGTGATGGGGCTGCTGACGTTTGAGACGCGCAAGTACGTCGGCCACGTCTTCCGCGCCATGACAGTGCACAACCTGCGCGGCTTTGTCGAGCTCCTCGCTGAACGGCCAGAGATCATGGGCTGGCTCGTCGATGGCTACCGGACCCACGACACAGCGCTGATTTGCGGCGCGATGCTGCGCGACTGCTTTGAGCACCGCGTGCTCGCAGTCACGTTCTTGCGCGACATGGAGCTGGAGTTTGCGCTCCTCGTGAAGGTCACGCTGAGCAACAGCAACTTTGACATTTCCGCGGACGCGTTCATGAATATCACGCGGCTGCTCATGTCGCACAAAGAGGCGACTGCGCCGTGTCTCGAGCGCGCGTTTGAGCGCGTCTTGGGACAGCTCAACACCCTCTTGTCGTCTGCGAACTACGTGACGAAGCGACAGGCGTGTCAGCTGCTGGCAGAGCTGTTGCTGAACCCCGTGAACTTTGCGGTCATGCAGCGGTACGTAGCGTCAAAAACGAACCTCAAACTCGTGATGCTACTGCTGCGCGAGCCGAGCCAAGCGCTGCGCATGGACGCGTTCCACGTCTTCAAGATCTTTGTCGCGAACCCGAATAAGTCGCTCGAAGTGGAGCAAGTGCTGCTCCGCAACCAGGAGAAGCTGCTAGCGTTTGTGAGCGACTTTGGCAAGCAAGAGCTGAGTCGCGAGTTCCACCAAGAGCGGTCGCTCCTCGTCTTTACGCTCCAGCGCATGCGCGAGAAGGAGGAGCTGCGGGGGGCGCCGCCGGCCAGTGTGCAGCTCGCACCGTCGGAGGTGTGTGTGCACAAGGAGTAAGTAGGAAGCGTAGGGAGAGAGGAGAGGAGCCTGTCGGGGTAGCTAGCATACAATATTTAAGCAAACAAGTGGAGGTGTTCGTTCGTGGAGCTGGTGTCTCGCGTAGGTTGTCTGTTGTGAAGGACGTTTGTCACTCGAAGGTTTGTTGTGCGTATCGTCATTCTCCTGCGTCAGTGTCCAGAACCCTTCGCTTGCTGCTTGCTTGGTGTCAGTTGGGACAAGTTTGTTCGCTGTGTTTGTTGCGCTTCTCGAACTCTGGAACACGCCTCAAGAGGCAGACACGAACAGCACATCGATAACGGTTCGCAATGAAGCCTCTC
>JAASFJ010001134.1:0-11649 GCA_023333755.1 Globisporangium uncinulatum
CCAGTACACTCACGAGATGAAGTCGCTGCGGGTGCGAGTCACGCAGTCCCGTGTTCGGTACTTCCAGTCGGTGACCAAAGAGTGTTTCACTTGGTGGCAGCGAGTGATGCGCGTTCGAACACGCTTGCGAACGCTCGTGCAGTCCAAATGGATATCGCTACGGCGACACGTCGTTCACCAATGGCGTCAGGTAACAGTCGAGAGAGCGAGGCAACGCAAAGTGGTGAACGAGTGTGTAGGCCGACGTCTACAGCGCACTCTTGTTGCAAGCTTTGAGCGCTGGGAGAGTGTGGCGACAGACTTGTGGATCCACGCGCGCATCCTCGAGACGGCGAGTTCCCAGCGGCGCACGGTAGCCAAACGCAAAGCGTTGTCAAGATGGAGACAGTGGCAGCTCGTGACTCGAGCGCAGCACCAGTGGAGGCTGCGAACGCTTCAGCGTCAGCATGAATGGCTCCGAACGATTTTCCTGCACTGGGCCAATGTGTGTGCTCACTCGAAGCAGGTTCGCCAGCAGTTGAATCAGATGTGGAAATGATGAAACACAGCAACTCAGTGCACCAGCACGCACTAGTTGAACGCGCTTGTCTTGATCTTCCGATCTTCAGATATCCGAGAGGACTCGGAGTCGGGTGTCAGCAGACTGAGGACTCCAACTCAGCAACTCAATTCGCAATCCTCACTCACTGCATTCTTTGTCGACAATAACGTGGTGGAGCAGCAGTTCGTTATAAGCACTGCGACGTTGCCGCCTTCTTGATAGTTTGTCCCAAGACGCAACCCACTCGCACGCTTTCGGGTGTTGCGTCTCTTCAATGTGAGTGCGAGACGGCAATGTTGCTACCACCAGGTCGTGCTCACACGAGAACACTGTGCGCGGCTTAGACTCCAGTCTGTAGTGGAAATGGGGTCGGAAAGTATACCTGTTGGACTACCTCGCAGTCCCCTCTGGCTTTGCTCCTCCAGGTAAACCAGTGATGGTGCCTTCAACCACCTGATCTTGTGTCTTCCGCCACTAGCTGGATCATCAGACTGCTGCCAGAGTAGGCGTGGTGACTCCCAGTGAACAGAACCTTGAGATCGTCGTTCTTGGCGACGTTCATCGTGCACGTGAGAACCGATGTCGCCATGTGTCCTTGAGCATTGCCGTAGCTCCACTCGACGAGACTCTTGTTCTTGAGCACTTGCCAAGCACGTTGTCGTGGTCGTTCTTGTGATTCACCGATACCCGCACATCGATCCACCCGGTCTTAAGCATGCGGATGTGACCAGAGGACGTGATGTCGACAAAGTCCAGTCCGTTTCCTTTTTGGTCTTTCCAAACCATCCCATGCATGCTCTTGGTCGCTCGTACCGTCTTCGCAGTGACGAACGGCAGGGAGACGCGGTTCGGCATCTTTGCTTTGACGTTCGCCATCTCCGCTTGAAGCACAGCGATATCGTCGTGCTAATTTACCACCGCATACGCCAGCCGCTGGATAGCTCGGTCGTGTTTGCGCATGTCTGCAGACATCTCATCCAGCTTAGTCAGCTCATAGGGATGCAGCTTCAACTCGTAGCTGGGTGACCACTCCGTCTCGAAACCAAGCAGCTTCACGATAGCTTCAGGAGACACAATCCGTCTGATTCGAGGACCATATCGCGGAGTTTGCCTGTCGTGTCGCTCTCTGATAAGCAGCCTCCAAAACACTGGAGACGACAGCGCAGAACAGCATCAACGAGTCGCTCGGACTTCCATAGCATAGACACAACAGCGATCGCTTCTATCACTTGCACCCGAGCATAGGCGTCCAACGTCGCGCCAGGAATTGCTGTGTTTGGCTGGATGAATGCATCCAGCGCCAGAAGATTGGATCTCCTAGCAAAGCGCACAAATCAGCCAGGGCGATAGTCAGCGCATCGCCGTCATACCTGGACAACGAACTCAGCAGCTGGAAGTGGTAGTCTCCCTGCCATATCTGCCCGCTCGAGCGGTCAGCGAGCCAGATATCAAGTTCGTTGTCGACCACGTCAATGCCATAGCCGAATGTGCGCGACGGGAGCGACACGAACTCGACAAACTCAGTCGCGATACTATCGTCAAAGTCCACTTCTGGCGGGCAAACAACAGCAGCCATTTCGCGTAGAAGACCCAGCACGTCTGTGGTCGAGTTTACTCCGGATGGTTCTTGTTCTGGCTCTGCCGACTGCGTGCCCACATCAGAGGGCGATGAAGCCTGATGCATCTCGATAACAGTAGCAACAGCGCTCCCATTCGGGACAGAGAGCTGCAGTTTCTCGCTACTCGCGGTCTGCCTCGCCTTCGCTTCATCCTGCGTGCCTCGGTGGGGCTTCCTGGTAGTGCGTTTCGTATACTGTGACGCGTTCGTCACTCGATCTTCGGCATCGTCACCAGCAGCTTGTTCTTCGTGGCGCAGGCTAGCGCTCGTAACGTTGCGGCTGTGGCTGTCGGCGTCTCGCGTCTCTTCCGCCTCTCCATCCTGTTCACCATCTCCTCCAACGTCTCTAGCTGATCCAATCTCTTGACCAGCTTGGACATTGGGTCGCTGGGAACGTGCGATACGCTTCGTCCCCGAGACCGACTGAGTCGCAGACGCTGCTTTAGAGCGAGGAAACTCGCTCTTGATGACGACGGCGTGGACACCACGCGCCATGGTATCGCTGAATGTGAGGAGCTCAGACACACTTCGAGAAGCCTTAGCAGCGGTGCGGCGTCGTTCAGCGGCGACAGTAGAAGGTTGAGAGCCACCGCGATCCTGGCGCGTTCGCAACCTCGTCCAACAGCGAGGGGACCTCACGTGTGCGAAGATGTTGGTGCTGTTGTTGTTGTGTGGATCATTCCCAGGATACCGATACTAAAGTATCGGAAATAAATGAGAGCTCGCACTTATGCGGGACGCGTACTGTATTCCCCATTCATTTCCGCAATTTTGAACATTTTTGTAAAATGTCCGTACCACGTGGTAGTATTTATTTGAACAAAACAATTTCTCTTTTCCTCGAAACTTCATTTACATCCGAAATTGAGTGCTTGCTCCTCGTTTGGCATCGTGCCACACGTCCACAGAGGCGTCCACGGAGGTGTTCCGCCTCCACCTCTCTTGTCCTCCGTCCACTCGGCGGCACACGCACACACCGCTCCGCCCCGTTCCACCTCGCCAGCGCTCCCTCAGATCCACAAAACCGTCGCCCAACTATGAGCATTGAAAGGGTTGCGAACGGCGGGGTGACGTTCCCATCGATGCCATCGCGGAAGTTCCGGTACTACGTCTTGATCATCGGGGGCAAGCTCCGGATCTGGCTTGAGGACATTGCGGGCAAGGGCAAGTGGTACGACGCACGCACGCTTCTCCGTTTGGCTACCTCCGTTGCTGCGCTGGTGGCTTATGCGTGTTGTGAATGCTACATGCTCGAGCAGGCGGTCGGCGCTGCTGATGGTCGACGAGTTCGTGAAAGCCGAGTGCGCGATTCCGTGCGCTACACTACGGAACTACGCCAAAGTACGTACTACTGTGTAAATGATGATGGGAGCGACTCACAAACGTGTCAAACGTACTGAGATCTGATGCTGTTTGCTCATAACGTCAGTACTTCAGTCGCTGCTTAGCGACCGACATCACCGCCAGCACTTCGAGCGACTACCAGCGAGAAATCGCCGTGACACCCGATCACTCCCTCACGGTGACGTTCACGCTGAAGATGCGCATTCTCGACGCCGAGTGGGCTCCGAGCTTTGAGATCGAGCTGCAGTTGGTCAAACTGGACACTGTTGACGTGCTGGAGTCGAAGCTGCGGGACCAAGAGGACGAGATCGCCGCACTCCGGTCTGAGAACGCGAGACTGACGTCGGTTCTGAACGCTCAATGCGAAGAGATTAGCGCGTTCCACGCAGAAAGTGGTGCAGTGGCGACGAGAGGGAAGCGCAAGCGCGAGAGTGTGATGACCTCTGTGAGCGCTGAAGTGACCCTCCAGGATGGAGAAGGTGTCCGCTGGGTTAGCGTGAAGGGGAATGGCGTCGGCGAGCTGGTGGAACTGCTGCCGACAGGAGCCATTCGTGTGCTCAAGAGCTGCTGGATCGACGTGTTGATCACCGCCGTCCACGGCGTTGAGGATGCAAAGAGCGGCCACCAAACCATTCGGCTCTACAAGGGCGAGCATATGGTCGCGGTGTGCCACTCGCCGTCCACGAAGAAGCCAACGACATCGGTGCTGAGCTGCGTGCTGGAAGTGACCGCTGGAGACGAGCTGAAAGCGAGGATCGCCGGCCTGACGCTCGTAGCGCAGTGCTCGACGTTGGTGATTCAGCAAGTAGGTGCGAAGGTGTGACGAGTGAAGCCTCGGTCAAGTTCGAGTGTCAAGTCTTTATGTGACGTCTTATTCAACTTCCCATTGGCGAATATCATGGATGATGCAACATGGACACCTTCGAATGCGCCAGACATCAACTTGCCCAGTAATTGTACCACAAGCGAGATCAAGGCAAGTGCATCCATTGAACGCCATTCAATCAGTGAGCGTAAGTCTCTGTTCATTGTTGGCGAACCCACTTCGAGCCACACCTGGTATGAAAATACCGGGTCCGAAGTCGGTATATCGGTATTTCAGCTTTTGTCAAAAATCTACAGAAAATCTAATCCTTATGTTGCTGGACTTCATATCCACGGTTGAGCAACATAAAATCTTCACTTTCAAGCGATGGTATTGGCCAAAACTCATGCCATTTTCGTTGTAAATCATGGTCGCCGGTGCAACGCGCCACTTGCGAACTTCTCCCGCAGTGCACATCCGTCGCGAGATCTACCCGCGCCGACGTGTGCCGTTGTTGTGCTCGCCTTGGACCGTGTCTGCTAGCGTGTCGTCGTGTGCTCGCCACGATCGCTGTTGTGCTCTCCTCGGACTCGCGTCTCGTCGTTGTGCTCACTACGGACCCGCGTCAGCCCGCGCTCTTGGACCCCCTTCAAGCCTTTGGACGACAAGCGCTGCCTCTCTTTCTGGACCCGAGCTGACGCGGCACGGGTTCGCACACCTTCGCTCTTTCAAGACGATGAGTTCTCCAGTCGCTGTTGTTGCTCCTACCACAGCCGAGGACGCCACCAAGGCATTCCCGAGTGAGAGTGAGATGTTCCAAATCGTGCCAGCGAACCCTGGCGAGTGGTCGTCGATGTTCAAGTGGGGCGTCCGCGTGTACCACAAGAAGCGAAAGGTCATGGTCGGATCTGCCATGTAAGCTAAGTTTGCCGCGACAAGTGGGAGTTCTTCGAGCTGTACAGCATGAAGGCAATAACGCTACAACGCATCTACGGGAGTGGCACGCTATCACAGCGAAGTAGACACTACTGATGGCCGCCACGAAGCGAACGCGTGATAACGAGGTGCAGCAACTGGTGTCGAGCCCGCTCTTCGCGCAAGACCCCACCCGGTTGCACCTACTGCTCGAGACCAGGCAGATTGTGTTGAACAACTTACCGTTTGGTGCTCGTGAGTACGTGGAATCGCAGATCCTGAACCAACTTGTGGTGAAGGAGAAGTTCAAGGCAACAATCAACGGGAAGACAGTCACGCACTCCATTTTGGAAATGTACTCGTCCGCGAAGCGCGGTTGTCAACAAGTCTCGTCGCAGTCGCATCGAAGGGGTTCCCTGCTTCACGATATTGACCGACTTCTGGAGCTGGACCAAGCATATTCGAAGAACCTGGGTCTTCGCGTGTACTTCATCGACGACAACTGGAATATTGCGTTGGTGCTTTCCGGCACACGGCTGTTCAACCGAGTCACGCGGAGCGCACGCAAGGCATCTGGGGGCCATGCCGGAGGTTGATCGTGCAGATGCTGGAAGACTTTCAGCTCTCCGAGGCGGACTTCTTCGGGGCGATGTCGGATTTAGGCAAGGACCTCAAGCTGTAGTGGAAATGGTGTGCGGCTCACATGGTGAGTGCAGCGTAAATGCGGCGTTCGGACTCGAGCCGCGAGCAACGACGCGAAACTCTGACATGACAGAGCTCATCGACCGAATTCGACGGACGATCAGGACAGTTCGCAACGGCGAGACTATGGGCTCGCTGTTTGAGGCGTTGTGCGAGCTTGTAGGGCCGGGCAAGTTTGTGCAGCTGGTCATCTTCCAGTCACACCGATTCATTGGGCTCGGACTCGTTCTTGAGCGTCTCGTGGAGAAGTTGAACCCGCTTGTGAAGTGGTTCGACGCCAGAGTTCGGGCTCCTGGGCAAGTGCCTCCTACATTGTTCCCGTTCAATGGCAAGCTGGAGATGCGGTCCAACTGCTCTTTGGTCTCAACGCTCTAAACGTGGTGGCTCAGGCAGAGGCTCTCTCGCACTTCAGGACGGTTAACGAGCTTTCATATGAATGTCTAAGCCGGCTGATATGAACAGTTTTCGAAAACAATTTTTTTCACTTTTAAATACTTTGTATGGGGCTTCGCTTCCTTGACTCAGACTGGGTGTTAAACTACAAGAGTAAAATCATGCTGAAAGCAGTTTTGACAAGGGGTTTAAACAAAGCAACCGTGTTTAACTCACGCTTTGCTGAAACTCGATATTCGACTAAGTGCGAGTCCCGTACACCACACACAACTACTGTCATTCTGCGCTTCGCACAAGTCCTCAAGACCTCACTTACTGTGCAACACCACTCCCCACTCCGCCACTCGTCGCAAGAGCAAGATGGTCGCCACAGGTCGTCCACGCTGCCCTGAGAGCCAGCATTCGCTCTCGTGGTCACCAAGTCACGAAAGAAGCCGCCCGTAATGGCCTGCGTCTAGAGCCAGGTAGTCTTTGAGAAGGAACCGGACGACATTGCCCCGCCCCAGCGGTTCAAGTATCGGAAGTCCACCTTCGAGAGGCGCTTAGGCTGGGAGTGCGAGTACGTGTCGCCATCAGTGAGGGCCGGTGTGCGTACAAGTACGATTCAAGCAACTGTCGGTCGCAGACTGCATGAAGCACATCGTGGGGTGTGGGAGAAAAAGCAATGCGGTGCCGCGATGTGGACGACATTAACCGACCGGCTCAAGGGCGGGGCGGAAGCAGGTTGCTTGGAGACCGCGGCAACTCGGACGAGCCACTACGCTTTGACAGCAACAGCGCCGAAGTAAGTGGGCCGAACGGCCGCTCTATCAAGCTGCAGGATGAACCGTCAGCTGCCTGGGACACGCACGACCGTCGTTCGAGTGACGCGAACCAGCTCCAGCAAGCGAGCAAGACCTGACAATGCTGGTCTGGCGGTCAAGAGCAGCGTCACCGACGGACAGGAGAATGGACGGCGCGTCAAGCGCACGACCTGCAGCAGAAGCTCGTTGCCTTCCAAGCAGACAGCGGTCTTCCAGACGGTATCATCGAGTGTTGGTCGACTAATGAGTTCCTAGAGTTTCTGTCACCATGAATCTCTCGCCTCTTGCCAGTCGACCCGTGCTGGGTGGTCGCATGCTTCGCGAAGAGGCGAGTCGCTGGATGCAGAGGATCGGGTGGGGTTGCGTGCTGTGCAAGAGGCGACGAGTGGCGGAGTCAACCATCACAGCGACGTTTGACAGAACCTTTCGAAAACGCACGTAATGGGATCACAGATATCGCTGTACAGCTGTCGCGTTACGTTTGATCTCGTAGAGGTTGGGGACCGCCACGACGGCGTAGCGATCGCTGAGCTCGTTGAAGTGGCTCTCACTCACACAAAGGACGATGGGTGGAGAGTTGGCGCAGTCGTGACTGACAACGCCGGGCAGTCCGGGTGAGCTCGGCGAATTCTCGCGCTCAGGTGGCCAACAGTGGCTTTCCTACACTGTATCTCACCCGACATCAACAATCTCGTGTGTGAGAATCTCCGAATTCGTTCCGTGCAGTGGCGGCAGACGCCGCCGCGGCTGTCAACGTTCTGAACACGTTAAAATGGCTACGAAGGACACGGCACCTAATGCAAGCTCGCTACGGAGGTGCGCTAGCGCTGATCCCGCTGTGCGAAGCGCGCTGGTACTCCAAGCAAGGTTTCTTCGCATCGATTTCGCGCGCTCGAACAGCGCTGGTCGATCTATGGCACGACTGCAAAGTCTACAAGGACACGCCAGTTCAGCTGCAGCCATTCGGCGACGAAGACTTATGGCACCAGCTCGCGGAAGCGAATTAATCAGTGACTCCGCATGCTGCATGCTCCTACCGGCTTCAGTGGGACGAGAACACAGTGGCGGATGCAGTGGCGTCGATGAAGGAGCTGTTGGACGGGTTTTCGGGTTCCGCCGCGCTCAACAAGTCTATGATGGAGTGTTTAGAGAAGGGTTGGAGTGCGTGTGAGCAAGGGCTATTTCTGCTTGGTTTCGTACTTCATCCAGTTCACAAAGCACAGGCGTGTTCGCTACTCCGGACGTCGCCGCTAACGTGGAGCCTTCTGTCGGATTTCTGTGTGTACTACTACCGGCGATTTCTATCGAACGAGTACGGCATGCTACATGACGACATCTACTATTAGTCGCACCGGTCGACCGTGTCTAGTGAACCGACGAAGTTCCGAAACCCAGTTTATGGTTTCTGGAGGTACGCCAAGGGGCGACAGCGACACACGAAACTCGCAGAGCTCGCTCTCACTGTGCTGTTGGTTGCCGTATACACCGCATCCTGCGAGCGGCTCTTCAGTGAGCTGGGTGCGATCCACACGAGCGTACGAAATCGCATGCTCTCGCCCAAGGCTAGCAACATTCACATCGTCCGGAAGTGGGTTCGAAAGAACCGAGCAAACAGCGACGGAAGAGGTGGCTCACACGTCAACAACATCGTCGCCCCTAATGAACGTCAGCTCGTCTCGACGCCTCAACAGGCAGTACGTACTCGTGCCCGTTTGAAGGAGAGAATGGCATACGGCATGACTTGCTGCCGACGCAAGAGCTGGAAGGTGAAGAGTCGAATGATGGTGATGCGACTGGTTAACCCGACGAGACGATCGCTTTTTGGGAAGAGCTGCTGGACGAGATTTACAGTTCTGGGAAAGACGTTGGTGGACATCCTGTCGGCCCGCCGAGTCCGAGCACCGTCGACTCCTAAGAGCACATTCCCGAGCACTCACAGAGCCACTCCCAACATTCAACGACACTCGGCTGGCGCAGGAGAAGATTGGTGGACTTCGTGTGTGGTCAATCCGTTTGAGTGATTTATTCTCGCAAAAATAAGGTTGGAAAGCTAACATTAGGATACTGAATAAAACGTCATCCATCTGATGCCCAACTGCTCATCGCCTCGTCCTCTGGCCATTGTCTCCACGTCGATGTAGCCAACCTTTTATCATGACCCGTCCGCAAAGCCGTCACCTTTTGAGATCTCGGAGAACTGCGAAGTTGAAGAGCACGTAAGAGCCTTAAACGGAACCATCGTCGCTGATCAGAAACCGTTTCACGCACGTGTTGGCCTTTTGCGCGAGAGCGTAACGTGCATCACGTACGGGTGTCCCTTCAACAAGTTCTCAGCGTACGGCGAGCCACGTGCGATGACGTCGGCGTCGTCAATTTGGGCTCTGCACTGTCGCCTCGGACGCGCTCCACTTCCATGTCGCATTGTCGCTGGTGACGCAGAAAAACAAGGCGACCGAGAGCCGGCGGCAAAGTATTGTTAGCACGTCGCCTAACTCGAGCACAGTTGGCACCTGATACAGGTCCGCCACGTTGGCACCGCTGCCTTTCGACAACTGCAAGATCGTCGCAATGCTGCCTTGTGCTGTCGCGCAGAGCGCGCACGTCGTCGCCTGGTTCTTGTATCAGATCTCACTCACGAACGCGAGGCTGCCGGCGACCTGTCTTCGCGATTTCCTGCCTGTTAACTTCTCGTTTACTGCGGAGGCATTGAGCCACCCGCGTTCCCGGCTATACTCACTGCAGTCCCACAGCTGCGTGCTCCCGTACCTTGTGAATGCGCTGGTCCAGCTGCTGCTGCATGTGCCCGGCATCTTTCGTGCACCTCTTTGTGGTCTTGGAATTCTGCCAACCGAAAGTACAGTCCGATTACAGAGCAACGAATGATTGTGTCTCAAACAATGATGTCCATCTGGATGGATGTTTAAACACGCTTAAACTTTACGCGAAGTTTAAACATGTTTAACACCCCATGTCTGTAAGAACTGGTTGCTGGTGGGGATATCCTGAAGGCGCGTAAATCCGGAACTTGTTGAATTCGTTTGAAACTTGCATTCCTACATGGCTGGTGTTGGTGAGTTGTGATGAGGACGGCGAAGTTTGGAAGCGGTTGGTGCAGTCGTTAAAACGTTATGGCGCTGCATGTACGTCTCGATCTTGTGGCTGAGTCTCAATTCTGGTGAGATAGCCGCAACGTTGAAATCAATATTTACAATCGTCACCTATCACCCATAATCTAGTAAACTTTAGCTGAATTAGCTGAATTTTAGCAGAAGTGTTGTAAAACTTAGTGTTCAATCAGAGGCTCCGCGCCATTTGGCCGCTGGGGAGAGGTCGAAGTGGTAAAAAATTAACACTCCCATCATCGAATAGAGAGTTGAGAGCGATGGTAAAAATAAATATCGGCACTGCGGCCACACTTGACAGTGTGCTGCACGGCGGCGCAAGGTGCAGAGGCACTACGACGAATTGAGCGCCGCGCTTAGACGCATTGTGATCGCAAGAAGCACAGCATTCTAATGATATAAAGCTCGTTCGAATCCGTGCAGTTCCAGATTTTGTTGCTTTTGAATTCTCCACCAAAACAGGCACTTTACAACCAGTTCTTACATACATGGGTGTTAAACTGCTTAAAGCAGTTTACAGCATCCGCACCGGTCCCGCCAAATTGGTCACGCCAAACGCTCCTTTTGCGTGAAATGTACAGCTCCTGTAAATGTATTTACAATTTACAGTGGCGATTCCGCACCAATCTCGCCAAAAGCAACCAAAGTATGCAAGCTTTACGCATCCATCACATGCTTGCGCTGCACGCTGCGTGCGGGATAATGAAGACATCGAACTCACCAGCTTTCTCGAAGTGAGATTCACCCAGAAGGTCTGCCTTTTGGTTGATCTTGGCGTCGTTGCCACGAGATGTGGCATGTCCAGAGCGAGCGCTATCTCGACTTCATTGATCTGCAGGTGTGAAGCTGCTTTTGCTTCATATTTGCTTGCTTTTCTCGATTGTGGTTGCTAAAAATCGCTTCATACAAAAACAGAGTTTTTTCATTAACGTAAACTTTCAGTTTAGTGCACGTTTTTGGACTGCTAAGCAAAATATTTTTTATGCCGTCACTGACAGCCACATGATAAAAAGGATGTTGACAAGCTCACAAGATAAAGCGCTATTGAATGGTAATTTTTGCTGATTTTTAGACCTCTTGGTCGTGTTTGGTAGGCATTAACTGAGCGGAAAGCAGGATTTGCCTCCTTTCAGTTTAGTTCACTGTTTTGACTTGATATTTGTATGTTTGTGAGTGAAGGTGACAGCTTAGATGAAGCCCTTTCAATCGATAATTAGGTTTGATACCAACTTTAAAGAAACAATCGTTTTGGTAAATGACATCTGTTTGAAAAGGTATTCAGAGATCACAGGTATTTCGAGAAAATACAATCAGCTACTAGTAGAAGACTAAGAGAGTCAAAACAGTGAACTAAACTGAAAGGAGGCAAATCCTGCTTTCCGCTCAGTTAATGCCTACCAAACACG
>JAASFJ010001135.1:0-11646 GCA_023333755.1 Globisporangium uncinulatum
AGCCAGTGAGGAAGGCGTCTCCGCTCCATGCAGCAGCTCTTACCGAAACGTAGTCGCTCAGTGAACTCGCCACTTTCGCGCCACCAGATGGGAGCGCATCGTAGGGCTCGAAGTCATCCGACTCCCTGTAGCCAACGTTCAGAGAACGAGGAGCTGAGAGAAGCCGCTCACGACAATGTGCGAGTGACCCACGCATGGTCGCACAACTCGTGACCGAACGCACCATTCCGAGTAGCTCGCTCGGTCTTGCAACCAGAACTTGACGCTCACTACGTTTGCGAGGATCCTGTACCGGTACGATGCCGTGGGCGTGGACGGAACGTCACGATCCCCTCACACTACGTCTCCATGGTCAGTTAGTTCATGGCGTTTGGTGCGAGTCAGCGCTTGATGAGCGTGAGGCTGGAAGACAGGGAATACGACTACAGTAGTTGCTCGATTGGCTCTTAGTGAGACCGAAAGACAAGCAACTGTCAGCCACCTTCGCCCAGGTGAGTGGCGACGAACTCAACCGTTGGACGATGCAATCACGTCTGAGTGAATGGGTCTCGGATGCTCTGGTGGATCCGACTCTGCGTGTCTGCGAGCGCTCGGAGCTCTGCCAGAATGCGCTCAGCCTGTCCGTCACTCGCATCCGTCGCTCTTCTCCTCTCCCGTCTCCCACCTCTCATCCCCACTGCAGCGTCGTCGCCACCACCACCATCTCCTCCGCTGTATCTGCTGTTCTCTGCTGCGCGTCCACTCGTGGCGTTCCCACTCACGAATGCATGGAATTCGTGGTAGTCGATGAACCCGTCGCGGTTCGTGTCGAACTGGACCATAAGCAGTTTAAGCTCGTCGTCCGCAAGCTTGAAGCCGATGTCGTCCATCGCTAGCTGAAAGTCCCGCACCGACAGCGCACCGCGACCAGTGCGGTCGTATCGGTTGAAGACCAGTTCGACCTCGCGCGCCGACTGCGTCGTCTTCCGCAGCTGCCACTTCTTCAGGAACAAGCGACGGTTGAAGAACCCCCATAGGAGCTCGCCGTAGTCGATCATGCCACTGCGGTTCGGGTCATAGTGTTCCAGGAGCGCGGCCACTTGCTGCTTTGTGAGCACGACGCCGCACGTCGCCAGGACGCGCTCGAACTCGCGTCGACTGAGTGCGCCACTGCGGTCCACGTCGGCGTCGCGGAAGAGCTGAACCAAGTCGCCCCCTGTCCGCTTGCCGGCCGTAGCTCCTCCGCGATCGAGCGCGCGTTTGATCTTCTGCATCGCACTCTCAAAGACGCCGAGAGCCGTGACATCGCTCGACTCGTCCGCAGTGTGACGGCGGCCGTGGAGGTCGTACACGCACGCATCGCGTTCATGGTCACGGTGCGAGTGTCGTTCGTTGTCGTCTTCGCCCAATCGGAATCCTTGCTCACCTAGCGCGTCGACCTCACGCTGAGAGAAAGATCCTGAACCCAGAATTGAGCCGTTGACGTGCTTGTCGTTGCGGCCGAGTGCCACACGCACGCTCTTTGCCAGGCGCTCCTGTTCGCGCTGGGCCGATATTGTCATGCGCTTGACTTGCGTCTCGAGCGTCTGTAACATGTCATGGTACTCGAGCGTGTCCGAGACGAGCTGGGCCACGTCGCTTGCGTCCGCTCGCTTCTGGTCGTGTGCGCGCAGCTTGCGCCGGCTCTGCGCCAGCAGCTGCTGTTTGCGCAAGCGGGCGACCGCCTCGGTCCTGCGCTGCAGCTTCTCGGCGTCGCGAATGCCTCGCTCGGACTTGCGGAGCTCGACTTGGAACGCCTGGCAGTCTTGCGTGCACTGGTTCGTCCGATCGGCTGCTAGTTCGAGAGCTGTCGTGCTCATGCGGCGTACACTGGCGCTATGTCGCTGGAGCCGCGTAGCTGCCGGTTCGAACGCGAACTGCGTCGGGATGTCAGCGGACGACGAGAACGAGCGGCACAGTGGACGTTTCGCGTGCGTCTCGGAAGCCACACGGTGCGATCCAGAGCCAAGCTTGAGCGACTCGACAGCACGTCTGAGTGTTCTGGGGCTCTTGTGTGGTGCGTCGTCAGTTGGAGCAGCCTGCTCGTCGCCTCCCAGCGCTGCTTCCAAGGCGAAGGCGTCGTCTCTGTTGGCGTCCAGTTGTTTGTTGTCATCAGCGCCGCCATCCAGGGTGTTCGTTAGGTCTTCGTCCTCTAAGAACTCGCTGGCGTGGTGTGTGAGGCTCACGTATTCGGGTGGTTCTTCCTCACTGCTCTCACTGTCATCGCAGCCACGTTGGCTAGCAACGCTCGTCCTCTGACCTGCTTGTTCGGTATCATGCTCGACGCGTGCCAGTGCGAGAGGCACGTGGCTCGCTTGCCACGCGAACTGCGACGTCTCGTTCTTCGTCTCCGTGGCCCGTCGTTGCGCCGACAATGCAGGGGCGGCTGGGGCTCGTGGTCCATTCATTCGACCAGCTAGAAATTATGGGTTTATGTTATCGCTCGAGATGGCTACAGATCTAGTGCCAACCAGCACGAATGAGCGCCAGTCAAGTCGACAAAAGTCAGCAGCTCCACCGTGAGTTCGTCCACCAGAAGCTGGCAAAGAGCATTCGCCACGACGGACGGCTCGTTGCTCTGGAAGCTTGCCCGCAGAGAGAGAGCGCAGCAGGAGAGAGGGAGAGATACCAACAGCGACGCCGCTTCGAGCGCAATCAATCAGGCGGAGGTTCATTAGTCTGGAACTCTGTAACTGCTGTAACTGGCAGCCGCATACAAATTCCAAGATGTTATCCATCGCGGTGGAGAGGGTGCTCCAGCAGGTTATGCGAAAAGATCGGATGACGCTCATCATAGTGTTCTGATCACGACGGACTTCTGAGTCTGAACACTCTCGCTCCGGCCAAACTGCAAGGCGAATCGCTGCGTCGTAGCTGGACGAAGCAGACCGGAAGAAAGCGAGTCGCTCGCGCACCAAACGACACTGCCACCACCGTCATTACTGCTCCTAGCGCTAGCGCCAGCGCCAGCTGCACACACACACAAGAGACCCACTGCCATACGATGCGATCTCGCACGAGCAACGCGGCCGCGCGGCTACTCTGCCTGCTCGCCGGGCTCCTGCTGCTCTCGCTCAGCGGAGGCGGCGGGCCCGTGGCTGGAGACGACGCGACGACCATCAACAGCGGAGACCAGCGGCAGCAACAGTCACCGCCGCAACAGGAGAGCGACGAGCCGCCAGTGCTGCGTACGCGGCCCGTGGTGCTCATCCCTGGCTTTGCGTCTTCGCAGCTCCACGCGTGGAAGCACGTGTCGTGCGAGCACGGGATCCAGAAGAACCTCTACCGCGACGTCAACATTGGCGACCGTACGTAGCGTCGTGTGGCGCAAGCGATCCGTAGTCTGAGCTGAGAGGCCGTCGTATAGCTGGCTCGCAGTAGCTTGACTCGTGAGCTGTTCGCTCGCTCGTGGCTGCGCTAGGGCTCTGGATCGACGTCGCGCGCATCTTGGCGCAGAGCGACTGCTGGATACGCTGCATGAAGCTCCACCCTGCCAACCAGAGCGAGATCGCGTGCAAGCTCCGGTACGTACGTGTCTATGTATACTGGGTAGCTGGCGTATACTGGGTCTCTCCCACTCACACTCCTCCGCTGTCGTGTGTGGGATCTTCCAGCGCCGCTGACGGCATGGCAGCGATCTCAGAACTCGACCCGGGGCTCCTCACTGGCCCGCTCTCGGAGGTCTGGGGCTCGCTCATCCGCGACCTCGTCGACACGTTCGGCTTGGGGCCGAACGAGCTCGTGATCGCGCCGTACGACTGGCGTCTCCCACCGTCCAAGCTCCAAGAGCGCGACAAGTACTTTACGTCGCTCAAGCGCAAGAGTGCGTGTGGAGCTGCGGGCTTGTGGGCTTGCCGGCTCGTGGCTTGTAGACTGCTGACAACCAATCGAATGAATGCTCATGGGTGTCGACAGTCGAGCAGGCGGTCGAGTTCGACGGCGACCAGGGCGGCGTCGTCGTGATCGCGCACTCGATGGGCAACGGCATCTTCCGCTACTTCCTCGCGTGGCTCAAGCTCGAGCTCGGACGCAACAAGTGGGAGCCGTGGATCGCCAAGTACGTGTCGGCGTACTTTGCCATCGGCTCGCCGCTGCTCGGGAGCTCCGAGGCGCTCGAACTCCTCAGCTCGGGAATCACACAGGGGCTGCCAGTGAGCCAGCGCGAGATCCGAAAGCTCGTCGCCACGTTCGGTGCGTCTCTGTGGTCCTGTCGCCCACTACTGGTTGTTGGGTCACTGACGGACTGACGGACTTTCCTTGGACCAGGCGCCATCATCAGCTTCCTCCCCCTGCCGTCGCCGCTCAACTCGACGCACGACAGCGAGACGCTTATCCACGTGCGCCTTGAAGGCGACAAGCGCGAAAACGGCTACACGAGCGCCGAGATCGCGTCCGGACAGTTCTTCCGCGACCTCGCTGGCCGCGACCCGATCTTTGGCGAGCTTGAGCACATTCGCCAGCGGTGCGTCGTGAGTTTGTTTACCTGTCGTTGTTGGGGATTCCCGACCACTGTCGGGGGTGGCCGGCCCGACAGCAGAGCGCGTCTCACGCCAATGGGACTGGGACGGTCCGTCGGTCGGATGTGTGCGGCAGGTTCTACGAAGACGACGACGTCCTCGACTACTTGACGCCGTGGGAGCGGCCGCCAATCGCAGCCGTATACTCTGTCTACGGCGTCAACCTCCCGGTACGAGCGATGACGTCTCTCTGTCCCCTACTCTCTCTCTTTCTTACACGCCCAGTGTCAGCGTCGCTAACAGCCGCGTGTGAGCAGACCAAACACAACTACAAGTACCAGGACACGGACACGGAAGGGCACTGGTACCAACTGGCGTTCGAGAACGAGCTGAGCAGCCGCCATGCGTGCAGCAAGACGGGCGATGGCACTGTCCCGTACCACTCGCTCTCGTGGGCCCACACGTGGCTCGCACGCGACAGCAACGCGGTCGTCGACGTCACGCAAGTGCCGCAGTCCGTCTACTTTACAGACGAGAGCGTCGTGGCGTTCCAGGCCACGCGTGCAGAGGCGAGCGACGACAGCCACCGGCCCCACCACGCTGAGTACACGCTGCACGGCCACAGCCGGCCCATGTGCTCTCCGAAAGAGACCGTTGGTGCGAGCGCTACAAACACCGTGGCGCTGGCAGCCAGCGGCTTCCTCGACGGCTTCTTCAAGGCCGCGACGCTCGACCAGATCACCTTCTTTGAGCGGGAGCACGCGCACACGACCGGCGCAAGCCACACGGTAGGTCTTGACTGGCTAGCTACTTGGTTCTTGTCGTCCAGTGGCTGACGCTGTGGTCTGCTGATGCTCGTAGACGGGCGTGTGGGAGATCGACGGCGCGGGCCACCGTGAGATCCTCGGGAACCCGGCGTTCCTCCGGGAGCTCCGTGTCGAGCTCCGCAGCTTGTTCGCAGGGAAGACTCGGTCGACCGACAAGGTACAGCGGCGATGGCTCAGGGTGGCGTTGAGAGGGTGCCTGTGTCGTAGGCCTCTCGACTGACGCGTGTGTGTGTCTGTGTGATGACGTGTGCAGACCTTCCGGCCGCCCGTGATCGACAGCGACTGCTACTGGAACTACCGACGCGCCAAGTGCGAGTTCCGGGACTTTTGCGAGTACCGCTACTCGTTCGGCGACGTGACGCTGGACCAGTCGTGTCGCCTTCGTCCGCGTCCACTGCGGCCAGCAGCACCGCTCCGTCCGCCGCTTGTCGACGTGTCTGTGGCTGTCGCGACAGTGTCTTCAGAACACCGTCACGAGGCCGCGAGCGTCACTGGCCCACCAACCACAACCGCTCCGCCGCTGGACTTTTCGCGTCCGTTCTGCTCTGCGCCGTGCCACCGCCAGGCGACCAGCGACGTGTGTGCACCAGCATGAGACGTACTAGAGAGAGAGAGGGAGCGAGTGTGTCTTGTCTGCCGTTAAGAACCAACAGGAAATGGGGACGAGCACCCGATCCGTCGTGTTGTTGGGTCCCAGTTGATCGCGTTGCGTGGTTGGGAGGGTGGAGAGAGCAAGTCGGGCTTGGCTGCCTGCCTGCTGCCTGGCTACTGCTGCAAGAGCACGTCGGCGTGGAAGTTCACGTGCTCCTCCACGAACGTCGCGATGAAGTAGTAGCTGTGGTCGTAGCCCTCCTGCGCTCGCAGTCAGATGCGTGTCAGCGTCCAGTCCCCACACGTTCCCATCCGCAACCACAGAGAGGGAGAAAGGGCGGACCGACCTGCATGCGGACGGTCGCAGTCTGGTTCACCTTGAGCGCCGCCGCCTAATGCCACTCGTACGCGTCAGCGACACCCAGAACCGACAACGACAGAGAGAGAGAGAGAGAGAGAGAGAGGCTCAGATCGCATGGGAAGGGGCGAGTAGCGCACCTCAAAGGCTTCTGGGAGCAGCTGCTTCTCGGCAAAGAACTGGTCCTCCGCGCCCTGGTCCACCAAGATCGGCGCTGCCACAGGTCCGCGCGAGAGCAGGAGCTGCGTCGCGTCGTACTGCGACCACGCAGCCTGGTCCGGGCCCAAGTAGCCTGTGAACGCCTTGATGCCCCACGGGCCCTGGCTCGGGTGGCTGACGGGTGCGAACGCTGAGATGGACTTGAACTGGTCCTGGGAGTGGGTGTGGATGGCAGTCAGTCAGTCAGTCGGCTGGGAAGGAAGGGGGACTGAGAGAGCCACATACCGGGTTGCGGAGGCCGAGCGTGAGTGCACCGTGGCCGCCCATCGAGTGGCCCATGATCGACTGCTTGTCCTCCAGCACGGGGAAGTGGGTTGTGATGAGCGCCGGGAGCTCCTACGAACAGCGACAGCGGCAGGCGTGAGTCTCAGACCTCACAGCGAGTCAGTTTGTCACCTACAAGCCCAAGCCAATGAGAAGAGCGAGAGCAGCACCTTGGTGACGTAGGTGTACATGCGGTAGTGGGCCGCCCACTTGGGCTCCGTGGCGTCGAGGTAGAAGCCTGCGCCAGAGCCAAAGTCGAACGCGTCGTCCTCGCCCTCAATGTTCACGCCACGTGGGCTACGCCGTATCAAGTGAGTGAGTCCCAGTCACGCTATAAACTACACGGCGTATAGCAACGAGCGTACCTCGTGTCGGTCGTGACGATCGCAATGCCGCGTGCTGCCGCGGCCTTGGCGGCGTTCGGCGCCTTGATGAAGAGCAGTTCGTCGTTGCACGTGAGCCCTGCGAGGTAGAAGAGCACCGGCACCTTCGCGCCGTCTGTGGCGCTCGGCGGCAGGAAGATGCTGAACTTCATGGTGCACGACGTGCTCGCGCTCTCGTGTGAGAACTGCTTCAGCGTGCCGCCAAAGAGCTTCGTTTGCTTCACGAGCTGCATGATGGTGTCGAGAGGAGGGATAGTGGATTGGATTGGATGAACAAAAAGTGAGTGAGTGACGCGAGTGAGTGAGGCTCGAGGAGCTGTTGCACGGAGCTGTGCATTTTGCGCAAGATGCAAGCTTGTGGATTGCCTTAACTTTGACACGGATGGATATGTTGAGGATTTACATGAATACACGTGCTATTTGTGACATAAATCGTATCTATAAGCTTATTTACGTGATTAATGCTTACAAGAACCACAATACGGTGTTGAGTCCTCGATCCGGTAGGTGCTCCACCACCTCCAACACCTCGACGATGCCACACTTTGCCCGCTTCGAGCGTCGCTCGCAACCACTCGCAATAGGAAGTCTGGACTGCCACTTGACGGTACATGTACTCGACCTTGGGGCTGCGTTCGCTGGCACTGTTCAGTTGGGACTCTCTGCATAAGTTGGTGATCTACATGTCTGGAAGGACGACCAGCAACAACCTCGACTTCAACCAAGGCCAACAACCAATGATCAAAGTGAAAAAAAGGATCAACGAGGTCGTCAGCAAAGCCACGGAGTGGAGAATCACCAGCAATAATGGTAGCGAGCCAGCATGCACGTGCACACACACAGCAAATTGTATTGAGTGGAGATTGGGAGCGTTGGGGAAAC
Organism: Globisporangium uncinulatum; assembly: GCA_023333755.1. Taxonomy (NCBI): domain Eukaryota; phylum Oomycota; class Peronosporomycetes; order Pythiales; family Pythiaceae; genus Globisporangium; species Globisporangium uncinulatum. The sequence goes on from JAASFJ010001135.1 coordinate 8,000, forward strand.
GAGCTTTGCCTGAACTTGAACAGGAGCGCGCATTCTGGAAGAGTTACGTGTAGTACAGTGTATAGGAAGAAGTGACACAATGTGTATCGCTGGGCGAAGTTCAGAACGGGAGGGCTGTACCCGGGTTTTCCATGGCGAGGCCTGTATGTGGCTGGCAAGAGCAGAATCGCATTGCCGACACACTGTACGATCGTGTGCTGTGTCAGGAATGGTGGTCGTCGCTCACAGGTGGGCTCCTCTTTGTCGAGTGGGGTTGCTGCGGCCCCGCTTTGTCGCGCACTCTTGTACGCATGACGAATGTGACGCTGGCGTTGAGGAGCGTAAGTGTACTCATCCAATTGATCAGTCTCCTTTGCAGTGGTGGCGGATGGCGCCAAGTACTCACCAACCAACCCAAGCGTATCACTTCGATACTTGATATCTCGGCTTCCAAAGTTGCTCCCATTTCTAGCTGGCTTACGTTGATCAAGTGTAGCTGTCGCTATATAATTACTACTGCGCGTTGCATGATTAACAAAATGGCCAGCAATTGCACCACTCGAGTGCGAGAAGTGAAGCGTGTCTCGACATGTCAAACATGGAAAAGTGGGAACCCACGATGCCTCGCTCGATGGGACGCTAGTGCAGACAGGCTTCGCGGTCGTGCTGAAGGTTCCCGTTTTCACTTTCTGCTGCTCACATCATCGATTCCTCATCTGGTGCGTGCGTGCGTCTCAAGACGCGACGTGATCCCGCACTTGTCGATCAGTCGGGTGCAAGCGAAACGAAGCAAAGCAAAGGTTAGTTTCGACAAGAACAGGGTCATGACCACCACCACTATCACCACCGACAACGTCGGCACTCCGCGTGAAGCGGAAAGCCATGACGCCGATACGAAGCCGCGCCTGTCGTACTCGTCTGGGAAGGCGCTCATGGCCGAAGGACCCCACGTACTGCACGCGCACCTGTCGGCAACGCTCGAAGCCGCGCTTGGCCGGTCCCTGCCGCAACTGGAGATCCGAGTGACGAATCTCTCGGTCTCTGCGGACGTTGCTGTCGCAAATGGGACTGCTGGGTCGTCACCATCCGAGCTCCCAACGCTCCCGAATGAGCTCAAGAAAGGCGTCGCAGCGCTCGTGGCCAGGAAGCAGAGCGTACGGAAAAACATCCTCAAGAACGTCACGTGTGTGTTCCAACCGGGCACGACAACGCTGTTGCTGGGCCAGCCAGGGTCCGGCAAGTCGTCGCTCATGAAGGTCCTGAGTGGCCGCTTCCCCATGGCCTCGACCATCACAGTCGATGGTGACGTCTCGTACAATGGCGTGGCCCAAGCCGAGATGAAGACGACACTGCCGCAGGTCGTCGCGTACGTGACTCAGCGTGACGAGCACTACCCGACCCTCACGGTGAAAGAGACGCTCGAGTTCGCCCACACGTTCTGCGGAAGTGAGTTGTCTCGTCGTGGTGACGAGTTGCTGACACAAGGGACACCGGAAGAGAACGCTGAAGCACTGGCGGCCGCGACCGCTCTCTTCGCCCACTATCCGGACTTCATCATCCAGCAACTGGGGCTTGAGAATTGCCAAGATACAGTAGTCGGAGATGCCATGATTCGTGGGGTCTCAGGTGGTGAACGCAAGCGTGTGACGACTGGCGAGATGGAGTTTGGTATGAAGTACGCGACGCTCATGGACGAGATCAGCACGGGCCTCGACAGTGCTGCGACGTACGATATCATCAACACGCAGCGCAGTATCGCCCAGACGCTCCGGAAGACGGTCGTGATCGCACTCTTGCAGCCGTCGCCCGAGGTCTTTGCGCTCTTTGACAACGTCATGATCCTCAACGACGGTGAGGTGATGTACCACGGTCCGTGCAGCCAAGCACTGGCGTACTTTGAAAGCCTCGGGTTCGTGTGTCCGCCAGAACGGGATGTCGCCGACTTCCTCCTCGATCTCGGTACGCACCAGCAAGCCAAGTACGAGACGAGCACGAGTGCATCGGACGCTGCGAAGCGGCCACGCTCTCCGAGCGAGTTTGCAGATCGCTTTCGTCGCTCGTCAATCTTCACTGCGACGTTGGACCTGTTGGCTTCAGCTCCAGACCCCGAGACGGTTGGAGCTCATCTTGAAGCGATACCCGAGTTCCACCAGTCGTTCTGGGCCGACACGCGCGTGCTGATCCGTCGCGAGTCGCTCGTAGCGCTTCGCAACACGCCGTTCCTCGTCGGCCGCGCAGTCATGGTCGTGCTCATGGGGCTCCTCTACTCGGTCACATTCTACCAGTTCGACCCAACAAAAGTCCAAGCCGTAATGGGCATCATCTTTGGGACCGTCCTCTTCCTCTCGCTCGGGCAAATGGCGCTCATCCCGACGTTCCTCGCTGCGCGCGACATCTTCTACAAGCAACGCGGCGCCAACTTCTACCGCACGTCTGCGTACGTGCTCGCGAACTCGCTCAGTCTGATCCCGCTCGCTGCAGTCGAGACCGTCCTCTTTGGCTCGCTCGTGTACTGGCTGTGCGGCTTCACAGCGTCTGTGCGCACGTTCGCGGTCTTTGAAGCGCTCTTGTTGCTCACGAACATGGCGTTCGGCGCGTGCTTCTTCTTTGTCGCGGCGATTTCGCCCAACATGAACGTCGCGAACCCACTTGGGATGGTCGCGATTCTCTTCTTCGTCCTCTTTGCAGGCTTCATTGTGCTCAAGAGCAAGATCCCCGACTACCTCGTGTGGCTCTACTGGCTCAGCCCCATCAGCTGGAGCGTCCGTGCGATCGCCGTGAACGAGTACCGTTCTTCGCGCTACGACGTGTGCGACTACGGCGGCGAGACGTACTGTGCGCGCTTCAATGGCAAGACCATGGGCGAGTACTACCTCGGTCTCTTCAGCGTTCCATCCGGGCGTGAGTGGGTCGTGTACGCGGTCGCGTACTTGGCGGCGTCCTACGTCTTCTTCATGTGCCTCTCGTACGTTGTGCTCGAGTACATGCGGTACGAGAGTCCTGAGAACGTGACGATTGCCAAGCCACACGAAGACGAGAGCGCGTACACGCTCGCAGCGACGCCAAAGAACGCGGGGATGGGGGCGTCGCCAGAGCTGACCAAGTCGTTAACGAAGGACGCCGTGGGGGTGCACATGGGAGGTAGTACCAAGCCGACCTTCGTCCCCGTGGCGCTCGCATTCACAGACTTGTGGTACACAGTGCCGCTGCCGAGCAATCCAAAGAACGAGACGATCGACCTCCTGAAAGGAGTGACCGGGTACGCGCTGCCGGGTACGATGACGGCGCTCATGGGGTCGTCGGGTGCAGGCAAGACGACGCTCATGGACGTGATTGCGGGCCGCAAGACTGGCGGGCAGATCCAGGGTCAGATTCTGCTGAACGGGTACGCGGCCACGGACCTCGCGATCCGTCGATGCACGGGCTACTGCGAGCAGATGGACATCCACTCGGAGGCGTCGACGATCCGCGAAGCGCTCACGTTCAGCGCATTCCTGCGCCAGGACGCGAGCGTGCCGGACAGCCAGAAGTACGACTCGGTCAACGAGTGCCTCGACCTGCTCGACATGCACGCGATCGCAGACCAGATCATCCGAGGGAGCTCCGTGGAGCAGATGAAGCGGCTGACGATCGGTGTGGAGTTGGCGGCGCAGCCGAGTGTGTTGTTC
>JAASFJ010001136.1:0-11645 GCA_023333755.1 Globisporangium uncinulatum
AGCATGCTGAAATCTCCCTCGACTGTGTGAGTCCCTGGAGACACACTTGCGAGAGAGGTCACGAACGCGCTGAGCGTCGAGTACTCGCCGTTCTGGTTCGTCTCCGACCAGTCATTCGCAGTGCCTTGACGGGTCGATCTGTTCACACTGTGCATGAAGCTGCTCGACGTATCAACCTTCTTTATCAGCTGTTTGCGCTCCTCCCCAGATCTCGGCGAGCGCTGTCTCGCCAAAGTGAGCTTTTAGCTGCTTCGAGTATGCTTATGCGATGCGCGGAACGAGTTGTCCGTGTAGTTGGCGACGTCACGTGGGAGCTCTAAGATTGCCAAATCTGGATGGTAGGCGACCTCGATCTTGATGCTCTGCACGGACCGAGAAAACTTGTCGATCGCGTCTGCGATCACAAGAACAAGTCGTTGTCGCGATTGGCTGTCGAGCGTTACGAAGATGTCTGCCGAGTAGAGAGACGCATTTGTCACGTGCTCGTAGATCTTGCTCTCGCTGAGACTTGGCGACTCGCCCTTGTCATCGTCCTCGTATTTGAGCTGCAAGTGGCGGACCAGCTCCGCATACGTTTCGTACTGTTGCAGCATTGTGACATTTGAGTACTGAAGCTTCTTGAATGCGTGGCGAACGTGCTCGGAGAGGTCCGCGACGACGAACGAAATCAGCCACCACATTGCACTGGGGTTCACTAACCTCTTGGCGTCGTGAAGCCGTGTCACCGCCTCATACTTCCGCGAAAGAAACTGGCAGGTATCGTTCATGGAAATCCATCGCGTTGTCGAGTACGTCGGGCACTTCCCAACCTCCGAGCGCACGGTGCTGAATGTGCGTGTGAACGAGATCTCCGCCGACAGCACAAAACGAAAGCCGACGAAGTCGTCAAACGTAGGCAGGAGCTTACCGAGTGCTAGGTTGAGCTGGTGGCTCCCGCACCAATTCGCCGCGACAGGTCCACCACCGGCGGCTTCACACCGAGCTTGGATTCGCGATGCGAACCCTTGGCGCCTACCCAGCATGTTCGCGGCACTGTCACTGGATATACCAATGAGATTGAATGGAATGTTGTCGCCGCCAACAACTCCGAGAACATCCACAACCAAGTCCGCGTAGTTCGCACCGGAGTGCGACAGATTGTTCATCGGAATTGCCATGAGATGCACGTTGCGAGTCTTGTCGTTGAGACCAAACGACAAGCGTACGTCGAGGTAGCTCTCCGATTCGTGCGTCGCACCGTCGGCAATCAAAGCAAACGCCCAGCACTTCCGGAGGATTTCGCGGATACCAGTGAGGTTGATCGCAACAAGAGCTCGGACGTAGATCGCGAACTTTTTTGGTGATGAATTGCCCAGCTTTGTTGTTGACAGAGCGTGCCCAAAAATCCTGAACATTTACACAATAGTCCTGAAGCTCGCGTCGGTGGCGAGGCACTCTGTCACGACGTCGAATTCTTTGGGATGGCGGACTTGAACAGTCTTGGTTCCGCTCTCGGTCTCCGCGAAGTCATCAAGCGCACTGAGGTCTCCGATCGCTTCGTCTTCGACGACAAAGTTCGCGTCGGCATCAGAGAACGGTTTGTTGCGTAGGAGACGGTCGATCACCGACACAATGCCGTCCGGAACCACAAAATCGAAGCTTTCCTGGACCGGAACGAACCCGCGAATGCCATCGGGAGAAGCGAAGTAGCGCTTCTTCTCTTCTGAGCCCCGCAACAACGTGATGTACTCCTCCCATCTCCCCTTGTGCTGCTTCTTGTGGTGCGCTGTGATGTGGTCTTTGCGAAAGGTAGTAAACACGTGCACCCCTGCAGTCTTTTTGCGCTTTGGCTTGCTGAGGATGCTACTGAACGGCGTGCCGTCCGTGGTGTCCTTCCCCCGGCCGAACTTGTCGCAGAACAAGCACTCCGCCGAGATTACTTCTCCGTCCACTCGACAGGGAAGCAGCGCGAGGTCTTCGCTGTACCTGTCGAGGTACTTGTGCCTCTGCTCTACTTTCTTCGCGGCTGGGTGCCGGAGGGCCGGAGTTCCTCCCGTTGCGTAGATGCTGCCCTGCGTGGGGTTTGAAGGCTCCGATATCAAACCCTGCATCAAACAACATTGTTACTGGTTGTTTGGACGTGCATCCATGCGTCCAGGAGCAACAACTCACGTCTTCTGTCTTGCTTGTCTTGAAGAGAGTGCGTTGTGCGGCGTGGTGCAGTGTCAGGTATTTCGCTTCTTCACACATTTGTAATATGAATAGCTGGTGAGGCAGTTTCAACTGGGCATTTTGGAAAAGCTGAAAATGGGCATGTTGCACTCTCTCGTGACGCAATGCCCATTTTCAAGCACCCTGCAAATGAGGTTAAAATGATAACCTTGGTTACTGACAATGCCGTGCTGCGCCCGGAGAAGGTCTGGATTCTATTTTGTTTTCATTTGCGTGTATGCTACCAATTTTACTTGATTTCAGTATGGTGAATAAAACTCCGATGCAAAGCTCACTTTCAAATTGCAAGCCAATAACGTAAATTTCTGAATAAGACCCCTGTCCCGTATTGAGCCCTCCATCTGCGCAATGTCAGGCACTCACTCACTCTCAAAAACTCGAGTTATGGTGAAGCGCTTCGCTGTCGATCTGTGGAGGAAGCAGGAGGTGATCCAACGGATCGAGAAGGAAGGCGGCGGCGTACCAGCGCGTGCTGTGAATCACTTTCGAACGCAGGGGTGGAACCTGGACGGTGGTAGTGTCCGTAAGTGGTGGCGAGAGCGCGAAAAGATCATGGCTGCAGGTCCCCGCAGCCGACGGCTTCCAGGCGGCGGTCGCAAGCAGCTTTCAGACTCGATGGAAGAGAACCTGTTCGATGAGATCATGCACAAGAGGCTACACAAAGAGAAAGTGACACGAGCATGGATATCGAGTATGGCGCGCACAATGCACGCCTCCGAGTCAGCGTCATCGGATGAAGACAACGGCTCCACAGAGGCTTTTGCTGCCTCTCGGCATTGGGTCTCCAACTTCATGAAGCGCTTCGGCTTGCCCCTGCGGCGGCGAACCAACCTCACAACACTCACCGACGATGTTCTCTTTGGTTCTCAGTTGGAGGTTGAACAACCAGACGCCATCGAAAGATTACCGCGATCGCGCAAAAAGGGTCACCATGAATCGTGATCTGCAGATATGGTGACTTCTCCAACATTTCAGACCAGCAGAAGCTCGTGGATCTGGCATAAATCCAACATACTGTGTGCGCCTGACTCGTGGCACAAAGAATGCCGGTACATTGACTGGCAAAACCAGTGCATTTCAGGCCCGTCAAAAGCGGTACATACAAATCATCATACTATTTTATGTTGGACCTCCAACATAATTGCCCCTTTTATCGGGAAATCGGTGTCGGGGATTAAGGGATTAACATGATATATACATTGGTGGTAAACGCCTTCCAAACGGTTGTCATACCGCTGTCTTGCTGTACAGTACATGCACTGCCCGACGCGAATTGTTGCAGGAATGGATTTAGTGATGCAAAAGAGGCTTCATTTTTGTAGTATTTCTGTGACAGCCGAACACAGCATCTCCCAACACAAGAGCAGATAGAAGAGTAGCCCGAAATGAACATCGAACATTTCGGGATGTCAGCCGAGGACAGACATCTCTGTACAAGGGAGAGAATTGCCAACCACCTCCGAACAAGCAACAATCTTGCCAAATACGTACCATTTATGACCGAATATTATGTGAGTATGAATGTTGACATGTCGTGAAAATCGATATTCATTACTAATTTAGCTTCCTAATCGTGGGAGCTCGTCCGACTCAAACACACTTCGCGCTGCATCTGCATCCTTTTGTGCTTCGATGGCCAAAGCTAAATATTGTGATCTCCAAGAATTTTGTCCGATGGAAATCTGCGCCTGAAAATGCTAAGCTGTCTGTAAGAGACACCATCAAGAATGCTAAACACGGCGAATTAAGGGAGAAGGAAATGCAAAAAGTTGCCGTGATATTAAAAAGGCTGGTTGAAATTGACTGCAACAGTCTTGTTCGCTTGCTAGCTCGCTTAAGATCGGAGGTGTTTGAACGCCTCTGTACTCGAATTGAGAGAGGATGTAGTGACTTGCACTTGTATTGTAGTTCAAGTGGCTTTATTCGTGCAGTGAACAGAGCTTTAGGTATGCAAGTGTTTGTATGATACAGTAGTTTTGCGCGGTGTCGATTTGCTGAAGGTGGGTTTTGAATGCCCACTTGGAAGTGGGCATTCGACGTTTGTTTTACAATTCGCACATGGCTTCTGCTACTCTCTAGGTATTAGATGGTTTTTATACTGAATCTGCAATGCGGCGTCGATTTATATATAATTAAGGGGTCGATGCTGATAAATCGGAGCTGAGGCGTCGATTTATAATTGAAATGGACTTTTGGGCGGATATCACAATACTTACAAAACGTAAAACTAAAAACACGAGCAAAGTCGCTCACCAGCCGCGGCTCAGGGTTCATGATGTGTTCACGTTGTCCCGAGCCGCGGCATTTGACCAATTGAACGAGCCGTCAGAAAGCAGCCAATTATCAAATATCGCAAACTTCTGATGCGCCAGTCCTTTACTCAGAAGGCGTCCTGGCATTAGGACAATATGAATCCCTGCATCGCGTAGGCGAAAGACCTGGGAGCCGTTCGCGTTCTCTTGCGTCCTGCAGACGAGCACTCGCACAGCAACAGGGTTGGGCGAGCGCGCCGTTAGCGCAATAGCGAGGTCGGCCAGCGGCACGCTCGTCCAGCAATAGACGTACACGTCAAGCGCCGACGTTGTGGCTCGGAGCTGTTGCTTCAACGACTCGAACGACGCAATGGACTCGTCGAGCGACGCCCCGGACCACAACGTCGATGTGGTTGGGCGGATGTGGGTGTGTAGGCTCTTCACGATTTCAAGACGAACTTGATTGTCAGGGGTCGGCATGTCGCCTCGGCCACGCGCGCGCTGGATGTGTTTATGTAGGGCGCCAGCGGACAGGCCCAGCAACGCCGCGGCCAGCTCGACCGGCAGGCCGACCGTCCCGACGAGCTTGAGTACTTGGCTGACGCCGGCCGAGTCTCGTCGGACGTATAGTCGTTTGGGTCTGTGTGGGTCTGGGCGTGTGCGTGGCATCGGAATGGAAAATGAGCGCCAGAAAATGAGCGCGAGCCTCCACCTTGAAAAAATCAATTTGTTCACAAACTTGAAAAACGGACTTGAAATTTTTTGAAAAAAATAATATAAAACAGGAGGAATGAGGAGACCTCGTCCCTGAAAAGGACAAGTTCCTTTGTTCGAATTCTTGATTTGGTTTGTTCAGATTGGCGAATGTCGAATGAAGAGCGGAACATGTCCACCAGGGTTCGAAAAAAGCTACATACTTCGTTTTTGGTGGACATGTTCCTGGGGTTTTGCGTGTGTTTGCATCGGAATGTGGTGGGAACATGTACAGTTATCCAGTCAATCGGAAATTGAAATTTAGACGAACTACTTAAAAAAGTCGTTTGTTTCCACTCAAATACTTGAAATTTGATGGAAACGATTTCGTACCATCCTCCTTGACGTTTGTCTGCTCATTCATTGATCGGATAGCGCGTGACGCGCCGTTCTTTAAACCGACTCATCATGCTGGGTTTGTCGTTGAGTACGCCTTGTTTTAGGAACAAAGTTCACCAAAGTTCAGGCAGTGCTGATTACATCAGCTCCAGTCAACTCGCTGGTAGCAATAAAGCGAAGGTTATCACTTGATACGGTTCAAATTAATGATCTCGTTCTCAGATTCTAGATGCTTGATCAACAAACATCTAACAGTTATGTTTATGTTATAAAATGAACGTGGTGGAGTGGAGTTATTCCCAAGAGGACCAAAGTTGAAAAACCTTTGGTCCTTTTGGGAATAACTCCACCTTTTACCTATAAAAGCGAGGCTTCACTTATGTGTACCGGTAGAACCGGTTCGGTACTGTAATTTGGAGCTACTGAATATTTTCCAGAATTGCACCGCCAAAAATGGGTTCTGGAAAAAAGGCAATAACTACAATAAACAGGTTCCGCTTCAATTTGCTGAAATGCTGTGCCAAAATTAAATTGATTCCGTTGTGTGAAATTGCACACAACGGAATCAATTTCATTTTGGCACAACGTTTCAGCGTTTCAACCACACGGACATTGTGATATGTGAGCTGAATCAACTTGAACGCGATGCGACTTGGGGAAAATTAATTGAATTTTGCTGTAATTATGAATTACAATCCCGTGCCTGACGCCCGGGAGCCTTTGGAACACGGCTGCTTGGTTGTGACCGTTTTTTTGCGAGGTAATTTGGACACTCACCCTTGAGTGGGTTGCCTAAATAGTCGACGACCATTATATGTAAATTATTCAGTAGTGATAGATTATATCACCCACCGTTACAAGAGCACGAATGTGGTGAAAGAGAAATTTATATCGAATATAACGGATGTATACCCAGGATAGACATTTCGCTGCAAAAGCCAAACTCGTCTTCTCTTCCCGAACGTGCAACACCCTGTCCAAAAATTTACCATTCATACCCGATTATTTGGGAAAATGGAACTGTATCGTGAGCTCGCGCATCCGCAAACGCGCAGGCAGCAGCATCTTTCTCTTTTTAATTCTTGGATTTAGCTCTCGGCTTCTTACCTGGAGCTTTTCCGTTCCATCACCCTGGACATGTTGTACATATAACATCATTTTCGTCAGCATGTGCATTCCAATGAGTAGGATTAAAACGCAGCTTTCTGTGCAAATCGAGCAGTTTTCTCGTGTTGACATCATACCACTGCAACCAAGTGCAACCGTCAAACCGCTTTAAGGTGTCAAAGCTCTACAAGTTAGTCTACAGATACAGAGATACCGTCATTGTGAGCTTGAATTTGGTGTTCAGCGATAAAACATAGTGAAGTGAAAGGAGTTGGTGAAGTTTGCGTGTTTTCGTATGTTCTGTATCGCTGGCTCGGATGTGAAAGTGATCGTCGAGAAATACAACTCTCGTCCGCGTTGCAGCATAGCAACGCTCAGTACAATTGCACAAGAGATATGCTTGTGTGGATAATATCTTATGAGTGATATTAGATAAGGGTCAATGGCGAGAGCGACCGCAGAACCAAACGGGCCCTTGTGGACATCGATTTACACGAACTCGCGAGGCTGGACGGTTGTTGAATTGGGTCCGCCTAATACGAAAACCAAGTAAAAAAATGCTGGTAGATGACTTTTTGCACGTACTTAAATAAGATGATGACTTTGTGACGTTGTAACTTTTTATTGACTCATCGTACGAATATGTCGAGCGTTTCCTTTTCATCGTCTCGTTGTACTCATTGTATTGATGCCTTATCAACTTAAATCTGCGCAGTTTTAATGGCACTGATCAAATTTCAAATAATGTTGGCTTGTTCGTCGATGACTTTTTCAGGTGGCTGTACAAGTACCTTTCGTACTGACAGTCAGAGAAATCACTTGCCTCGTAATCGTTTGTATAACACACTAAAATGAGGTCACTTTTCTTTTGTTCATGGAGTGTGCGGGCTTTGCGCTCTGTCGATATCCGTAATTAAGAAGGTCTTCTCAAGTGAACAGAAAGTGTGTGCACACACAGCCATTTTGTTGACCGTTATATAATATAATATTTCAAGGAATAAACTTATTCTTTAATTATGTGCGTTATTTCTAGAACTTTATCGGAATCTGAGATGGTCTTGCGATCCTGAACTTATTTCCGACATTTGATCATTCGGCTAACTTTCGCGTGAACACAACTGAATAAAAAACTGATTTTTAGTTATTCTCGATATTTAAGAAACGAAAACTAATTCTCTGGAATTTTAGAAAGTTATTCCGAGATCTGACTTGGTCTACCTTTTTTGAAAATATTTTCTGTTTTTTACCGTTCGGGTAACCTTCACGCGACCTTTTCTCGATATGTAGAGGTTTTAGGATTTTTGTTGAAATATCTGAAATTGAAATAATTTCATGTCGCCCAAAGAGGTCTACGTCCGTCTTTGGAAGACATCTCCCAAAATTAATTCCAAACTGGTAACATTCACGCCACATTCATAAACTCACATAATATTCGGTCAGAAATGGTACGTTTTGGCGAGATTGTTGCGTGTTCGGGGGTGGTAAAAAATCTCTCCCTTGTATAGAAATGTTTGCTAAATATTATAAATATTAATAGTTTATGTTTAGTTTCCAGGACCCATTTTTGGCTGTGCAAATCTGGGTCCTGGGAAATATTCAGTCGCTCCAAATTACAGTACCGGACCGGTATTACCGCTCCGCATAAGCGAAGCGGCTTCATTTTTGAAAGTGGTGTTTTTGGGGGCAATGCCAGCTACCAACTACAGCCTGTAGGCGTTATAGCTACCAGCTACAGCCTGTAGCTTGTATCGCCTCCAAAAATACCACTTTCAAAGGTTTCAAAAACAAAATTCTATAAAAGTTACAGTCGAAAAAGAGTGCGTCTACAGTATAAAAATTAGTTTTGTTCAATACTGTATTGTACTGGTACTCGTCCATTTCTACATTAGAAACACTGATTATAGGTGGACAAGCTAATATAGGTGAAGCAATTTGATGTTGGTCTACACCATTTAAAGCTCAAATTGAGCCATTCCAAGATCAAGTTGAGCAAGTACAAGTCCAAATTGATGTGACTCAGTTTTACACAGAATGGCAAAAACAAATAACTCTCGAAGTCGATGTTACAAACCCACTTGCATTGGATTCAACAAAATGACGTCGTCGTGGAACCGCAGTGTGTGTCTATAGAACTTCGAGCACAGCGCTGCAGTGGCACTGGATGGCAAGAAGAGAGATGCTGCGCGAAGCTGAAACGACTTGCAGTGCGCTGTCATCGTTGTGCCGGACGGTGTTGCTACTATTGCGGCTCGGTTCTGCTGGAAGTACGCTTTCACTTTTGACTGGAACGTGGAGAAAACTTGCTCAATGGGGTTGAGCATTGGGGAATAGGGACCCAGTCTCAGTAATGTTGCATCTGCGAACTCGTCTTCTTGGAACACGCACTCTAGCTGGCTGTGTGGCGGCGCGTTGTCCGCAACAACCACGAGGTCAGCCAGAGCGCACCGTCGCGAATTGCTGATAACGTTGCTCGAACAAACTGCTTGACTGTTTCGCTTGTGTTGAACCCAAACCTGGTCTCCAAGTGCACCAGACCGTCGATACCAATGCACGATGAGACGTGCATGTTGACGCCGCCTCCCGCAACTCGAACATCGACGGCTCGCATTCCTTTTTTGCTCCATCCTCGGTTCCTTGATGTCCACAAGCTATAGTTAGTCTCATCTATATAATATCTAACTTTACCATCGACCTGGTATGCGAGTAGCTGACGCAAATAGGCTCGCCGCTTCTCAAGGTTGACTTGCGTGTTCATGTACTGTGGCTGTACGTGCTTCGACTTGATGCTGCAGCAGCACGCGTCGATTTTGTTCTTGATTGTCTGCGGCGTCACAGACACAGCAAACTCACGCTCGATAACCGCTGCCATTTCGCTGAGCGTAACAGACGGGTTGGACGAGAGCAGCTCTTTCAGGCGTGCGATGTGCTCTGGTGTGACTTTGACGTGGCGTCTGCCGCCTCTGTCAGCAAACGCCACGTCTTCGCGTCCGCTTCCGTGCGTTTTTACCCAATGCGCTGCTGTCTTCAGGTTGACGTCGTGGCACGACGCCACAAGCCCCCAGTCGCACCCATCGCGCGCCGTTTGAATGGCGCGCAGCTTGGTCTCTCGCGAGTGCTTCTTGTACCTCGACATTTGGGAAGTGAAGGCTGCGCTGGCTGTTTGTGCAGTGGCGCTCCTTGTGTGCTCTGCAAGCGAGTGTTCATTGACTGTACAAACCTATAATCAGTCTGCTGTCTGATTTATTGAGTATGAGGGACCTTTGCTCAACTTGATTTTGGATGTGCCCAATTTGGTTGTGGATCATCCCAATTTGAGCTTCAAATGGTGTACAAGCGCAGGGGGCAGGATGGTACAAGCAATGCTTGTCAAGCTTGTCAAGCATGCATGCCTGTGAGCGAAAGAGAGCAAAACCAAAAAGAGGGAAGACAGAACACGAAGGTCCTTCGTAGTTGAGAGGAAGGAATACTTCCAAGTGGCGACGACACGGCGCATGCCTTGTTGTTGCAATCGTCTGCTCCACTGTGGAATAGTTGGGCTATAGATCTGCTCCACCGTCCTCTTACGCGAGCGTGAACGTTTTCTCCGACTTCATGTACCCGTTCGCGTCCAAACGCACAGTCGGGGTCGTGAAGTTGACGCGCACCGTCCACTGTCCAGCCGCCAAGCCGGTGAGGTCCACCTTGATCTGGTCGCGGAACTGCGCCGCCTCGACGCCGTCGGGGCTGATCCACTGAATCTCGTACCGCTCTGCTGCCGCAAGCGCCGGGTTCGTCTTGATGAAGTTGTCGGTCGCTGGCCGCAGCTGGCCGAGCGGGATGAGCTTCAGCTCAACCGCCTTGCCCACCACCACGACGTCGTCGATGAACTCGATACGCGCCATGAACTTGAGCCACATGTTCTCTTTGCACACGCTGCAGAACGAGCTCGACGTCATGTTGCGCATGACGCACTTCTCGTTGTTTGGCCGGTAGTAAACGCCAATGCTGATGTCGTACGTCGGGTAGATGCCAATGTAGTCCGGATCGTTAAGCTTGAACTCGCTCTCGTCCTTGTACTCGTAGATCACGGCGTTGCAGAGCTGCTTGATGATCGGACCCGAGAACGAGCCACCGCCCGTAATCACAAGGTTGTGTGTGCCCGCCGAGAAGCCGCCGTTCGAGTTCGACCACGAGTAGAAGCTCCGGTCCTTGAGTCCGTTCGACTTCCACGCGAGCGGCTTGCCGTCCAGTGTGACCGAGAGCGAGTCGTTCGTGTCCACGCCGGATGCTGAGAGCTGGATGAACCAGCGCGCGTAGGCACCAGTGGACGTGAACGACATCGTGTACGCTCCCTGCTGGAGGTTGTACCAGATGTGGCGCTGGTACAGCTGCGCGACCTTCTGCTCGACGAGGTTGTTTGGCTCCGTGAGCCAGTGCTTCCACGTGACTCCGGCCACAGACGGGGCCGAGTTCGCGCCGCTGTACACCTGCCCGCCGTCGTACTCCTCGCCCACGACGCCGAAGTTGTGGCCCATCTCGTGGCGCAGCACGACCGTGCCGGACGACGGACTCCGTGTCGAGATGACGAACTCACCACCGAGGCCGCCGTAGAAGTCGTCGTTACCGATGAGCGACGGGAAGTCGCACGCGTTCGCGCCGACTGAGGCGCACAGCTGACGGGCCCGTGACGGGTTCCTGGCGAACACCGCGCGGAGCTCCGTGCCGTCTAGAGAATGCAACAAGTGTCAGTGGTTTGTACGTCCCGAGTGGGAAGTACAGAGACATGTATGGGCGATGCGCACCTCGGTAGAGCCCAAAGGCCGTGTTCTTCGGTGTGCTATTGACGCCGATGCCGGACTCTTCAGACGGAAGGTACGCGGCCCAGATGTTAAAGAGCGGCAGGTACTGCGCGAACGTGTCGCCCGTGAACATGTCGTTCGTGAGGCGCTGGATGTCTTCGAAGAACTTGGTCTCCTCTGCAGCGGTGTACCCGTCGCCCATGAA
>JAASFJ010001137.1:0-11644 GCA_023333755.1 Globisporangium uncinulatum
AATTGCATTTGTCACTGATTCGATTGCTGCTCAGTGAAAGTCCACAACGAGCCTGTATAAGTCGATGCCTTTGTCAAATGTTATCCTTTATAAAATGATTCTTTGTACTGGATATTTTGTTAGTGACTATTCGGGGTTACGACTGTATCTAGTAAAACCCAATTCCCACCCTTTAATTGTCATATAGTTTATTTATCGTGAGAGGGTCACTATGTCAAATGAAGAGCCTTGGTATAAATAAATACGAACAGTATGTGTTTGTAGGAGCTTTTTCCATGTGATTTCCTTGAAATCAATCATGAAGCCAGGTGGTCCCCACAATTTCGGGTTTTACAGTAACTCTCCTGGTAAATGATCAGGTTTGACAGCTAACTTTCAGGTTGCTGAGGAGGTCAGCTGAGTGCGTCTTCGAGCCAATTCATCGGTCAGTCAGTCACTGCTGCTTGAACATAGCGCCGAGGTTCAGCTCGTACTTGCCGCTCCCGTCCTGCGCCTTCTCGATCGAAAGCAGCCCCGCCGCCGCCCCCGTGCCCAAGAGGAAGATCTTCATGCGTCCATCCGCGATGGTTGTCACGAGCCGGAGCCCCGCAATGACCTTGCCAGCACGCAGCTCAAGGCGGCCGTCCGACGTCGTTGCGATCTCGGCCGGGCCGAAAAAGTCGGTGGACACCTGCGCCGTGTACACGCCTGCGATCGCCTGCGCCTCTGTCGGGTCCAGCGGCAGGTCTGGCACGTTCGTCCAGAAGCTCGGACCACACACTGGCGCCCCAGGCAGCACGGGCTGGAGCGCGTCGTCCTTGCGCCACTGGGCGAACGAGGCATCGAGAACGTCTTTTGGGACGTCGAGGAAGATCCCGAGCACGTACGAGCGCACGTGGTCAATGATAAAGTTCCCGTGCGGGCTCGGGAGCTGGGAGTTCGCCATGATAATCACGCCGAGCTGCTCGTCGTCAGGCACAAGTCCTGTGCGCGTCTGGTGCATCGGCGTGTCGCCACTCTTGTCAAAGTACGCGTGGCCCCACATTGCGGGGCTGATAAAGTCAAAACCGTAGCCAGCGGCGAGCGTGTTGCCCTCCAGTGTGAGCTGGTGCCCGCCTTTCACGAACAGCTGCGTCATCTCGGCGTTCACAACGCTCTTGCCCGTCACCATCTCGCTCACAAGACTCGGTGAGCGCAAGAGCGAGACTCCGTCGACAGTGCCCTTGTTCAGCAGCACTCGGAGGAGCTTGGCCATGTCGTCAGACGACGACACGACGGACCCCGCAGCCAACTTGTGGCCTTCTCCGCCTCGGATTAGCTGGGCTTCTGGAGACGACACGAGGTCGAACGGCCCCAGTACGTCGCCGCCACACGACAAGTGGCCCGCCGACACGTCCCGGTCGCCGTTGGGGACGGCAGTGGCGCTCGCAAACGTGCGCGTCATGCCGAGTGGGTCCCAGATGCGCTGCTTGAGGAACGCGTCCCACTCGAGCCCTGTGACGCTCTTAATGAGCTGCCCGAGGATCGCATAGTTCGAGTTCGCGTACTCGTACGCACCCCGCAGCGAGTGCGCGGGTTCTGCGAGCCGTAGTGCTGCAACGAGGTCCTCGTCTGTCTGGTACTTGCCGAACGCGAGGCTGAGGTCGAGCATCCCTCCGAGTCCCGAGTTCATCGCAAGCAGGTCGCCGATTGTCGCGTACTTTTCCGCGTACTTGTCGAAGAGCTGGAGCGTCGGGAGGTGGTTGACCACAGGGTCACTCCACGCCAACTTGCCTTCGTCCACCTGAGAGCACACACAACACATGAAGAGGTACGTTGGGCGTGAGAGGGAGTCGTCAACACGGCTCTCTTTCTCTCTATGTCCGACTCGAGAGCGGACTGTACCAGCGTCGCGAGGCCGAGTGCAATGAACGTCTTTGTGACCGAGCCGATCTGGAAGAGCGTGGACGACGTCACGTTGCTCGAGCTGTCGTTCGCCTCACGGAGTCCGTAGCCCTTGCTCAGCACCACCTACGCAAGAGTCTGTCAGGCACCACACCCCCCCATAGTCTCCGTTTCCATACACACACCTTGTCTTTGTAGACGATTGCTGCGCTGACGCCGATACCCGAGGTGCTGGGATCGCCCAGCTGCTGCTCCATGAACTTCGTGGCCTCACGAATCTTGGTCTCCAGGCTTCGGCCGGACTTGGGAAACCGTCCCTCGCGTGCATACGCTGCCATGCGCGACTGGAGCAGTTCCGGCGAGTCCTCACGCGCCTCCCACGTGCGGTGCATGCTGGTGCGCAGCTCGGGGCTCCAGCTTGGCAGCACCATCCGTGACTCTGTGCCAGTGCCGCTCAGTGCCAGCAGCAACGCCAGCGCCGTCGACGCACTGAACAGCATGCGAGAGGCCAGCAACATGGAGATAGACAGAAGGAGGTCTTGAGGGATTGGAGGTAGATTGGAAAGTGATTGGCAATGGCGAGCGAGCGAGCGCGTGTGGTCATACGTAGCAACAGGAGGAGCCTTCGACATCGTGTGTCCCGTTGACACACATTCCCATTCGTTGACTTGGAATGATGGTGTGATGAGCAATTCGAAATCAGCCAACCACCCAAACAACCCACGTCACCGTTGTCTACAGTACCGCCTGCGGATACGAAACCCGAGGTCGTCCGTGTCCAAGAGTACAACTTCGGTACTCTCCCGAAGGTGTACTACTACAGTACGCTCTTGGGAGAGTGGATGCGGACGCTTCGATGAAACCTGCCATGCGCATCACTGGTTAGGTGCTCACAGCGGAGACCACCGGGAGCGAACCCTGCGGAGGCGAGTGGTGAGCGGAGTCTACAGCAGTCGAAGGCTCTTCCCCCGTTATCAGTACGGTTGAATATGTATCCAGAAACGCTGCCAGCCCGATCGATGTGCTCGGGCTGGCAACGTTCTGAATTGTTACATGCATGGGCTGACTTATCTTGAAGTCGTTGGAGACAGCAACTTGATCTTCTCTATCAGATCGGGTCGCTCACTAGACTGGATGAGCGACGTGCGCACAGAAGCGCTACAAGAGAGCGCAGGCCTTGGGTGGATAACCTTCAAGTGCGCACCACGAGCACAACGAGAAAGGAACGGCACGCCTCTAGAAGACGCTCTCAGCAAGACTGGATCGAAGTTGCCTGCTTGACGAAGACGACACACGGGTGGGCACAATTGAACTCTACACGACCACTCGCTGACTAGAGGCCATCGCTCTCAATCCAGATCCTGTCTGGTACAATCACAAAATCGCGGAAGACAGAGCAATCTGAAAGGTTATCACCAAATCCTGACCGAAAGAGCAATCCTGAAAACTGTCGTACCAACTTCAGGACTCTGAAGTACCAAAAGCACCAAGTGTCCGCTGTCCTGGAGACTTCGTTGGCAACTTCGTTTGGCCACCACTCGAAGGTGGATCGGAGTTGCCAGCCACGAACGTTAGCACGAGGTGCGTGTCGAGGGCCAGAAACTGCTGCGTTCCCACGAGACAAACTCGAGAAGGAAGAGACGCATTGAGGATCTGAGGATGTGACAGTGTTCACTCGAAGCGAGCGTCTGCGAGACGCTCATGGTCACACGACGACCGGAATACACTGTAATCACCAAATCACGACAAAGAGAGCAATCGGAAATCTGAAGTCCAGCACCTGTGGTACGGCAGCCACCTGTGTGGTCCTACTGTCCACTGAGAACTTGCTAACCAAACATCAGGGACCCAATAACAACAACGACGCTGTACAGTTGGTAACCCACAGAACTACTACTGTACAGTACTTCCTCACGACGTGCGCTCAGCGGCGTGCAGATCGAAGAGCGCGTTCTCGAGACGCCGCTCGTTCGCGAGCAGCTCGCGGTTCCATATGGGGATGACGAACCGCCGCACGTTGCTCTCGTCCCACCGCAGCGAGTCCGGGCCGCGGACCTGCACGGCCGTGAGGGTCGAGTGGAGATGAGTCACAGTCGTGTGCTGCTCGAGCCCCGTGCGTGGGTCCACGCGCGTGTGCTGCGTGTGGAGACCCCAGAGCCGCGACTTGAGCAGGAACCCGGGCGCGGGCCGGCCGAACGCGTCCACTGGGTCAATAAACGAGGCCGAGGACACGACAGTGCGCGTGTCCTCTCGGATCGCGCGGACAGTGTTGAGCTGACGGTACCTCTCAGCGCCGTCCGAGAGCCGCCCGTGGAGCAGCTCAACGCGCACAAACTCGTCGTCTTTGCCACCAAAGTCCTGGCGACAGCAACACACCAGTGAGTGAGAAGGGAGGAGACACGTAGCATCCCTGAGCAACTGCCTGCCTGCTTCAGTGATAAGAGGTCATCCGCGATCGACGCACCTCGGCGGCGAACTGCCGGTGGCCTTGTTGCTGCTTCGCTCGGCTGAGGAGGACGTTGTGGGCGCGCTCGACGTCGGCTTTCCGGAACGGGAGCTCGCTGTAGATCACCATGTCGAGCGCCATGGCCCCGCTTGCATCGCGACGCAGCTGCCAGTCCTGAAACGCAGTGCTTCCAGGCGATCGGCTCGCGAGCGCGTGCAGTCGGCTATCTGCACTCGCTTGCATCGCGTCGAGGTCCACGACAAGCTCGCTGAACATGGCGCAGTCGTCTGGCGTCAGCATCAAGCTCGCATTGGGTGGTAGGTGGAGCACGTGCTCGGCCAGGACCTGGCGGACAGACGCGAGAGCGTGGGATCAGAAACAGGGCTTCATAGAGTCCCAGGAAGCAGCTTTGCGCCAACGCACCGCACTCTTGACAGCGCGGTGCGAGAGCATGCGGTGCAGCGTCTTTGTGAGTCGCTTGAGCTCTGCGATCCTCGCACGCAGCTGCGCATTCTCGTGTTGGGACAACGTCAAACGCTCGCGTTCGGTCGTCGCTGCGTTCTTCCACGCGAGCGTTGCGAATCCGTGACTATCGGACGAGACGAGCGCAGCGAGCGGCGTGTGCTGCAGCCGCGTGAGCTTCGCACGCAGTTCTTGTTCCTGTATCCGCAGCATTTTGATCTCGAGCCGCTCTCGTGCGCGCGCGCCTGTGCGCTTTGGCCGGCGCTCGGGTGACGCGAGTGCGCTGCTCCAGTGTACGATGTTCTGGAGGGACTGTGTGGTTCCTGTAATCGGCGTTGGAGAGCTCATTGGGCTACTGCTGGCGCTACTGTTACGACTGCGAGTATTGATTTCCAGGTCGCTTGGGAGCTTGTTGAGCTGCTTGAACGCACTCAAGTGGAGCTCGACGTCGCCCAGTTCGCTCAGTACGAGATCCGACTCGAGCAGCAGTAGCAGGGGCAAGTTGTCCGTGGCTGCGGGACAGTCAGCTGCCAGTTCGCGCCACATAGTGTGGTCGTCGAGGCCGCTGTGGCCCATCTCAGCGTGCGAGTGTGACGGTCAAGGAGGTCTGAGGGCGCGAGCTTGGAGCTGCGGAGAGCAGCGCGACACGTTTTTGTTGTGTGTTCCAAGAACTCTGGATGTTTGACTTGTCATCTTTGCTTTTGCATGTCAAGAAAGCCATTTTTGACGTTTTTGTTGTCAATAAACAACACAATGGAGCCGATACGAGTGCGCTCCGCCAGCGACGAGCTACTGCTGCTCGAAGTACTGGCAGCGTCAGGCGAGGATGTGCTGGAGCTCCCGAGTCTCGTGGCTGTCGACGACGAAGACGACCTCGCTTTCATCACCGCTGAGAGCGAAGGGGAACTCGCGCCAGTGAGCAGCATAGTCGATCTCGAGCGGCTGCTGTTCGATGGTGACGACGACACATTCGTCCGTCCTGTTATCGCTGAAAGTGAGACGGCCGATCAGTGGCGTATACAGACTCCCACAGGCTCAATAACTAGCGGAGAGCACTCTACCGAGAGTCCAACGGACACTGAGAGCAGCAGAAGCGCACGGAAGCCGTCGACGCACACTCGCAGACGCGCGAAAGAGGAGCTTGAGTACCTACGCGAACAGGTGCAGGAGCTCAAACTGCAGCTCGCTGCGCTCAAACATCCACTGGCTGCTGAAAGCGACGGACCAGAGACACCAGCCGAGTCGCAGCCACCAATGGCGCTGCACACGGAGCTCTGGAAACGCGTCGCAGAGCGTCAACTCGCAGCGAAAGAGCGCGCAGAAGCAGAGAATGCCAAGCTCCGACACATGCTCGAAGGGCAGCTCCGGATCGCCCAGAGTCTCGCAAAAGTGCTGCGGAAACGCTCGGACGCCTCGGTGCGTGTGGTTTGGAGTGTGGTACGAGGTCTTTGGCTGTCTCTGTCGCCTCACAAGCTTTCGTGGAACTGGCTGGAGACAGTGGCTCGAGATCCACTCGACGGACGCCAAGCGACTCCGACTCGCACACGCCAGCAGCGACGCCGACACGGTCTTCCACTCACTGTTTAACGAAGTCGAGACGCTCGCAGACTCACTGGACGCAGTGATACTCGACGCTGGGCTCGTGGACGTCTCACATACAATCGAAGGCGGCGTGATCAAGACGAACGCGGCCGACAACAGTGTGGTGCTGGAAGTCGTGCGCTCGAACGTCGTGCCGTTCGACTTCCACCGCACGGCTGCTGCTGTGTGGAAGCTCCTGAGTTCGCTGTCTATGGCGATTCCGAATGGCGTCTACCAGGTAGGTGGGGTGGCGACACTGTCAGCACTCGTGACTGTGTGGTGGTGAGTTGGTACTTACGACTGACTACTTCCTATTGACAGGCGATCGACGCGACAGACAACCTCTTGCGAGCGCAGTTCTCGCTCACGATGCCGTTCCGTCGCATGGAGGCGGTCGTGACGGTCCGGCTCGTGTGTAAGCGGATCGTCGAAGAGCGTCGCGAGGTGCTCGTGTGGTGCTCGGACGGGTACTCGGAGGGGTCGTTGCTTGGCTCGGAGCGCATGGGCATCCACGAGCGCTCGTGGTCAGTGATCGAACCCGTTGGCCCCCACAGCCAGGACGGCACTGCGTCCATCATGAAGAGCGTCGTGCACACTACGCCGACGCTGACAGAAACGGTGCGACGAAGCAGCCCGAACGAGCGCACGTATCGTGTCGGCGTCTTCACGGACGTGGTGCTGAGCGCGTTCCATCGCAACCTCGCGGTGTTGCACCAGCAGATTGAGAACATCCTCATGAGCGACGACGACGACTGACTGACTGACGCACTTCTACTCTCTTTAGTCGGTCGGTCAGTCGATCGCATCGTGCGTCGAGTCTCAGCCATGGTCGTGTCGAACGCTGCTTGGCGGTGCTCTAACGGTAGTGTACTGTACTGTGTATGTGCGTCTCTCTCTCTCACTCTCTCTCTTTGCGTACCCAGTGAGAAGTGGGACGCTCTCGTACTAGAAACATACAGTCAGTACTCGCTGGCCGACCGACGACCTGAGACGAGCACGACGCCGAGATCACAGCGCGACCGGGAGCAGCGTCGTCTTCCACTCCTCTTCGACCAACAGATCGTTGATGAGCTGGATCGCGAGCGCCGAGTTGCTCTCGTGCGACGTGAGCACGAAGTCCGTGAGCGCGCCAATCTGGTCGTCTTCTGAGTCTTCCACGTCTTCCGGGACGAGCGGGCGTATGTGCACGCACGCCTTGATCACCGTCATGCCGCTCGGGTTGTTGCCCGCTACTGGCTCCGCGACGACCCACGCGACGTCGTCCAGTCGCAGGCCGCGCACTTTCGCGTCGGCGAGTCGGATCGGGTCCATGAGCGACGTCGACACGAGCACGACGCGGTCCTTCTCGACAAACTTGCGGATCGTGTGCTTCCCGCGCACGTCCATGTCGGCGCCGTGCTCGTTCACGCGGACGCCAAACGACCGCGACACTTCCGTGTCGGTCTGACTCACCACCTTCCGACACAGTCACCCACACACCCTCTCGTCAGCAACTCCACAAGACAATCAGACACTCACGAGACACTCTCGCACGTCTCGCACCTCTTCAAAGTAGCAGTGTTTCTTGATCGAGACGTCCGAGAGGAAACGCCAGAGCGCGTTCCCCGTGATCTCGACGTCGAACGGGACGGTGGACGTGGCCATGAACTCCATGAGCACGCCGTCTTCGTCTGGGAAGTCCTTGACCCGAAAGTCGTGATGCGTCGAGTCGTCCGCGCCAAAGAAGCCAGTGGCGGCAAGGACCTCGGCGGCTCGCGGGTACGCGTCGACAATGGTCTGCGCCTGCCGCTGGAACACTTCTGCGTCCGTCTCTTCAGCCACGATCGGTCGTAGCATGAACGTTCGTGGGGGTGGCGACGGCTCTTGGGCCGCCAGCGCCAGTGGCGTCCCAGTCGCCCCAGCCGCCCCATCTGTGACCGTGGCGACGGTAGCTGCGTCTGGGTGCAGCACTTCCATGTTGGGCCGTCGCTTGAGGATCTTCTCGAGGCTCGTGGCGAGCTTGATCTGGCTCTCGAGCATCGTCTTGAGCTTCTTGTTCTGCTGCTCCGCTCGCAGCCGCTCCTTGTACTGGCGCTCCGCAACGTTCTCCCAGACTGACGCGAGTAGCGCTGGAGAGATCGCAGCAAGCGCGTCAGTCGTCGGCGTCGCGTCGTCGTCTGTTTCAGACGAACACGGCTCGCTCCGTCGCTTCTTCCGGGCCGTAACGCCTGATGTCCATGCGCTGCTGTCAACAGCGTCGCTCACAGCGGTCGGCCGCTGCACAGGCGACGACGCACTGACCGTCTCGTCGCTACTGGACGGCGCGGGTGAGCCACGGGCGCTATTGGTGTCGCCATTCACACGCCGGAGTTGCTGCAGTCGCTCTTCAAGCTCGACGACCTTTGTGCGCAAGTACAGGAGCTCCTCTTTCTGCCGCCGCACGCGCTTCGTACTCGAGCTGTTGGACGGCTGCTTCGTGAGGCTACAGCTGGTAGTGGCAGTCGTTGTGAGGGCGGCTGTCGTTGAGCCTGTAGCTGGTACGTTCTTTGCTGCTTTCCCAGTTGGTCGGGTACCAGTACCAGTACCAGCAGCTCCGACTGCACTGGTCTTTGTACGTGACGGCTGCGGTCGCGTACTTAATCGGGACTGTGGGCGCGTCGCTGTCGTCCCGAGCGACGGATTGGGCGTCAGCGGCGCTGCGAGCAGTGCTTGCATGGGTGTCGCTTGCGTCTGATTCTGAGCCGGGGCCATCAGTCCGACGACGACGTCGTCGAGCTGCAGCGGCTGGAGCATGAGCCCAAAGTCGTCGTTTGCAGCAGCTGCGGCTCCGTAGAGAAACCCGCCGCCCATTGCAAAGTCGTCGCTAGTGGGGCCGGCTGCAGGCTCGTCGTCCATCATCATGAGCACGTCGGCGTTCATCATGTGGAGTGACGATGGCGGTGGCTGCTGCGCGTGGCTCTGGCTGTTCGTGTGCGCGTGTTGTGGCGCCTGTGGGTCGTCGTAGCCGTCAAAGAACGCGAGCGCTTCTTCGAGCGACAGCTCCGCGCGTGGTGGTGCGTCCATGAAGCTCATCGGCGACGGCGCACACACGTCCTCGCACTGCCTTTGCTCGCGACGACGTGATACGGAGAGTGAATGAAAAGTGAGTGCGTTTTAGTATGGTGAAATGGTAGGTGCAATGGTTGATTTGGTTGTGATTATGGTCCGAACGGCGTGTCTGATTGGAGGAAAGTGTTGTTTGTGGCGTGTACCACACGAGGTGGACGGTGTTTACGGCGCGAGCCCCGCACAATCGCAGGGTTCGAGACCCGCATGTAAAATGCGGGTCCCGTACTCAACCTGCACTTTACTTTTGGCATGGCAAACCTCCAGATTGTCCACAAAAAGGAGATTAATTAATGGAGATCAGTGGACTGATGGAAGGGCGAGCGAGTGCCAACGTGCGGCAACCTGGGGCTGGTTACTTTGCACCACTGGGACAGTAGCTTGCGAAGCTCGGAGATTATGAGTGCAGGAGTGAAGAGTTCTCTAGGTTGCAAGAAGGAGGACTCGAACACATTGGGCGGAACAGAGACGAAGAACACTGTCGGCCAGATGAAGTCGAATTCGACGGCGGTCGCCGCGAGGCCGCAGATGGTCGTGAATGGCTTGTTCTTTGACAGTCGGAGGTGCTTGCTGGTGATCTGCTTCTGCTGCTTGCTTCTCGTGCTTGTTTTCAAGCACGAAGAAACGTGGTGGACTTGGTGGGGTCAATTGCTGAAAGGGTGCTGTCTCATGCCTCGTGTGGCGTTATCACCGCTCGATGCCGCGTCGACTCCAATCATCAGCACCACCAGTGTTGACTCTCGAGAGTGGCGTCCATCGACTGCCTCATTCCTCTTCGTTCCGTCGCGCCGGCGTGTCGAAAGCAAAGAGCGAGCGAGCGAGAGAATTCAGAGGGGCCACAGCAGACGCAACGAGAATCCACAGCAACCGACATGCACCAGCGTGTCAAATCGGCAAGCAGACTTCAATGTGAAGGGTATCGAGAACACGATGCATTCACTCTTGCTCCCACCTTTCAAAACATCAACACCATGGAGAGCCCATCCTGCTGCACGGCTGCTTCAGCTAGATAAGAGCTTCTGCGCTTACAGCAACGACTACACCGGACCCGGGAGGCCCCTTCGGGCGTGGTCGCGCATGAGGATGTTCTCCAGAATCTGGTGGACGCATGGGTCCACGAGCTCCGGCTCGATCCGGTAGTGCGACTGCATCCGGCCGTCTCGTTCGGTTAAGCTACAACAGCGAGATGCTCACTCGCCCTTTAGTCGGAACACGAACGCGCAGTGCGCGGTGTTGTCGCAACCCCGCACTGTGGTCGTCACAGACTGTAAACTCGAACTGCTCACCCCACGAGACCGCGCTGCAATCGCTCTCAACGTCCAGTACTTGTGCATCGTCGACATGCCCCAAACGGCGCGCATCCTCTGGTGCTGCGCTTCAATGCCGTACTTAGTACGTGTGATTGTCATCTGCAGACCACCATCCCGTAAGACTTAGTCTCTATACAACCAGCACTAGTCACCATCTCGCAGCACTTGTGTACACCAACCACGGCCGCTTTACTCACCTTCAGTGTCGCTGTCGGTGTCCATCGATACGATCTTGATGCGGTAAAAAGGAGCATTCGGGCAGACGCGTAACTCAGACTTGACTTGGACGGCGCGATGACCACCCAACCACACGCGCTAGCAGAATCCGATCGCTGTTGCTGCGGTGGCCATCCAGTGTTAGAACATCCGCACTCGTACTTCTTTCTACCCGAGTCTGTGGGGTGCAGTATTACGACCACCAAGAACTGGCATTGCAGTCGCGTACGCACAGTTGACTGGCACTCACTGCTGCCTCAAGAGAGCAGCAGCTTCGTGTCTCCAGATGGCACGACCAATCGAAGATTTGAACCCCGCAACACCATCACATCCCGCTACACATGTATTCATTCACTTACGCCTGCATACTGGGCTCTGCTAACATCGATTTCGGCCGCGCTAGTCCACCTGTCATTCCTTCAACTCAATGCAAGATTTTCACTCACGGAGCTCCGTCACGCGAGTCGCTGCCACCGCGCCCGTCGTCCACCACGTTCACACTTACGCTCGCTCCATACTGCGACTGCGACTGCTGCTACTCCTGCTGAGAGAACTGAAGCAGCTTGTCGACCACGAACGCCATCTTCACGCGGCTGTCAGGGGCCGGTGCGCACATCATCCGGATCAGGGTCCACTCGGCGTCGCTCATGCTCTCAGGCCGTAGTGGAAGCTGCTTCTGCCT
>JAASFJ010001138.1:0-11629 GCA_023333755.1 Globisporangium uncinulatum
GGCTTGTTTTGTCGATGTTGCCGACCTTGAGAGATATGCAGACGAGAGTGGACATGCTGCTGTCGATTTGAGAGTAAGCGCTCGAATGCCGCGAGCTCCATGGGCATTCGACGGCTTCTCATCTTAAATCGTACCCATGTGATTATTAATACTGACGTTTTTGTGAGTATTTGTGAGGAGACACTGTCGATTTATATATAAATCGACAGCTTCGCCAATCTATTTATATGCAGACCCGTCGATTTGCAAACCAGAATATACATTTTTCTTGACTTTCACAATAGCTTCTATGAGCAAAATTGACAGTACAGTCAACAAAATAGTTTTTTCCAAGACTTTTGTCGCGCACTTTACATAAACGTTTCCCTTGCCTAACGAAGCCACAGAAAATATTCGATTTTATAGGCTTACAGGTTTATATCCATATGTATCGTCACAGGTACAACAGCTCAAAAACGATTCCACAATCAATACAAGTAGCGATTGAAATTGTACTTAAATTGCATGAAATCACTTGGTAGACAAAGTAGGCGAGAGGTGAGCATTGTCAAGCAAGACGCGAAGGGCAACCACACAGCACACACTGAGCCTCAAAGCGAACACACTCGTATACACTCATGCAAATACTCTTCAACGGCTATTTGTGTATACCCACTTCACAGGTACTACAGAGACGCTTATATGTAGTCAAGTTTTGACGAGCTTCTTTAGCCGCTTTCCTCGCTCAATATTGAGCGCGTTGGTGACTTGATTGATCGCTACGTGTAAGTCTCAAATGTACAAAACAGCATGTATGCATTGAGGTGGCCTCGATACTTGCCTGTCAAACGCATGTTGTTGCGCAGGAGGGGCGTAGTACGCTAGCTTACGTAGAATTGATTTTTGTAACAGTACTGATAATACCATCGTGGTGTCAGCGAGTGGCAATTTTTTGGCATTTTGATCATATCGTTTTTGTAGGGTGTTCTTGTGATAGAGGCTTCGTTGACCAAGGGAAGCGTGTATTACATATTGACATGCCTTCCTCCGTGCGGCAAATAAATGATGAGGACGCTCACGCTAAAGCGATCGGGTCGCCGCTGCTCTTTGCGTTCGCGCTCTGGTTCGCCAATGGAGACTGAATGGACGCAAAGTGCGCATCTTCACGCGCACTCGGGGCGCTGTGGCCACCCGCAGCAGTCTCGAGCCCCTGCGTCTCAAAGTTGACGCCTCGCGCTGTCACGAACTGCACGCCGATTCCAAGCACAAAGAGACCAAGCGTGCCAGCGCACAAGCCCCACCATGCTGAGCGAATGTCGTCAACCAGGTACTCGAGGGAGTAGCCTGCGTTGTTGACGTAGATCTTGCGATAGACAAAGTGACGAACACCGTCGATCATCAGCGTGGCACCAACGAAAGCCGTCGCCGCCACCAGCCCGGGCTTCTGGAGCAGCACGGTCAGTCCTCCTCCAAGCAGTCCGCCGAACGTCGCGAGGACGACCGGAAGTGTGTACGAGCCCGCGTAGTTGGCAGCTCCGAACAGCATGACTACGACTTGAGCAGCAGCGACAAAGCCCGTGATAGCGGCGCCAGACTTGGGGTGGAGCGCGGCAATGAAGCCCAAGACAATGCCGCATATGCAGTATATGGCCCAGTACTGTGACTCAGTGGAGGTGGACATGTCGAGAAACGCTGAAGCGACCAAGTAGGCGTAGTCTCCACCAGCAAAGAACGCGCTCGCGACCATCCCGACGCGTCGGATCCGGTAGCCGACCCAGTTGAGCACGAGCCCAATGACGATGCACGCGACTGAGAGAATCCCGTACACGGCGGCCTTGTTGCTCACGCTGCTGCCGTAAGCGTTTTCTGCGTCGTACATAAAGTTGATGAACATGTTCTCTGGTGGTCTAGGTCAAGCTCCGGCTCGAGTGGGCTGCTGACAGGAAGCGGGAGGTGGTGGTGATGTCAATGTCGATGTCGAGTTGGTGTCGGGACTTGAGTGCAAAATGCGGAATGGCCAAGGATGTCGAGTGGAAAGCGCTGGTGTGGTGGTGGTGCCAGCTTGTGCTCCTTCTACAGTACATACGAGGAACAAGTCATTGGGTTGTAGGTGTCGAGGGAGCGCGGTGGGACACAACTTGAATCGCTTGGCGATTGTGGATCCCTTCGGCTGTTGTGGGTCTCGTTGATGTGTGGACATGAGCGATTGGTTGAAAATCGAATACAAAATCCATTCAACACCACTGTGGTGCAACGGACAATTCTCACTGGTACAGTACTCATGCTCGTTCGGTGAGCTGCTTACCACTGAAATATCCACTCACTGCATCTCACACGGACACGACCCACGCACCCACTTCGTCTTCGCTTTCGCTGCTGCACCTACGCCGTTGTCGCGGGCTTGGCCAGCAACTGGCGCACTGGTACAGTCACAGCAGGTACCAGGAGCTTGACGATCTCTGGTTGCGAACCGCCCGCCTCACGCAGCCTCTTGTGTGCCAGCACGTGCTCTTCAGCGGCTCGAGCGCGTTTCAGCGAGTTCTCCGTCTGTAGTGCTTCGAGCCGTCGAGCGGCGTCCCTGTTGAGCGCCGCCAGCTTGTTCGCTGGACCCACCGTCTGCGAGAAGCTGTTCAGCATTCGGCTGTTGTCGTTGGCTTCGGGCTTCACGCGCATTGGAGCAGCGGCAAACGCACTCGAAGCGAGCGGCTGGGAGCTGTTCTCGAGCTTCACGCGAGTCGTACTGACGCCCACCGCCGGTGAAGCCAGCGGTTGTTGGAAGCGACTCACGTGTGCTGACTGGGTCGGCGTGGTCACAAGCGACGGGTGCGCAGCCCAGTCCCGTTCGTGCTTCAAGACACCCCTCAGCTTGACCATCAGACTGTCGTTCGGCGAGCGCTGCTCCAGGGGGCTGATGCCGTATAAGCCCATCTCAGCGTCTTCGTCGCCGGTCTCGCCGTCCTCATTCGTTTCCAGCTCGTCGTTGTCGTCGTTCGTGTACTCGCCGCTGTCGTAGCGCTCCTCGTACTCGCGCTCAGCGCGCGCAGAGTCTTCGTCTAAGTACAGACCGACGTAGCGGGAGCTGCTCATGTAACTGTTCTGGCTATCAAACTCGCTCTCGCACTCGATCTCATCAGCTTTCGACCCGACGATCTCGTGCCGTCGCTCACGGAGCTCATGCCAGCGCTCCCAGCGCTCCCGGCGTTCCTCGCGAGCGATCTCGCGCTCTACTGGCCCGGACCCCTCTCCAGACCAACTTGAGTCGTCTTCGCTTTCGTACGGGTCTTCGTACTCGTCCGGGTACCAGTAACGCACCGCCACGAAGTCGTTCGGTCGTGGCGCGCGAGCATTGCTCTTGTTGCCGTCGCTGCGGCTGCTGAGTGGCAGGCTGTCACCGTTCGCTAAGCTGGCCGCGTTGGTTTCCGTCTTGACGCTCTGGGTGCTGCTGTTTACCGCTTGTGTTGCTATTGGCTGATCACACGTGAGCACCCACCGCATCATCTCGTCGCTGAGCAGAGGACGGGAAGCGCGTCGAGCTGCCTCCAGCTGAAGCGACAACGCCTCCGCAGTGGCTGTCGATGGCGGCGGCGCCGTGGTCGCTGGCTGCTTAAGCTTTGCTGTTGGTATCGGGCGAACGGGCAGTGGGCGAAATCGCACTGGGTTGTCGCCGCTGTCGTCACGACTGCGACGGAGGAGTGTGGAAATGAACGACTGCGACGGTGCCGCCGGCAGCGCGAACACCTGCTTGGCCCACGCTGCGACCGCCAGCTGCGTCATCTCTGGATGCGACGCGCTGTGTGCGCAGATCTCCTCGCGTTGCTGGAAGGAGAGGCAGCGAGCTGCCATCGTACACCGTGTGTGCTATGTGAATGAGCTCTTGGTCTCGAAGTCAGTTGAATTGTGCCAGTAGTGTGGTATGTTGCGTTTCTGCTGCAGGTGGATGCTTTTGGCTGAGGCATGAACATGCATACTGCAGACTTGCACGATGGATTTCTTCTCTTGGAATTGTAAATCAGTGTCGGATTATTTTAAATCTTTGGTGAGGATGACATGCAGAAGCTTCAACATGCGAGACATCCTTGCGGTTTTTGAAAGAAAAACATATGCGTATACGAAGCAATCCATGCCAGAGACAATGCTCGGATTGGCAGAAACGGCTATCCAACTCACTCGATAGACAACAACATTGGAAAGTGGACATTGGGAATGATGGATGCGCAATGTCTTTTTTCGCAGTCAAACACGTCAAAGTCGAATCTCCTTCCTCGTTGCTGCGTCACTCGTTCTGAAGCATTTTGCGACCCTCCCCCTCCTCCAAGCAGCCCCGCTCATACAGCCAAGCTCCACCACCATGACCGACGCCACTGCCGCCGCCGCCTCTACGAACGCCGTCTGGGACGAGGAGACGCAGACGTTCCACGGCGGCCAGGACTGGAAGTTCCTCGCCAACTTTGCCGAAGACT
This sequence comes from Globisporangium uncinulatum, assembly GCA_023333755.1. NCBI lineage: Eukaryota > Oomycota > Peronosporomycetes > Pythiales > Pythiaceae > Globisporangium > Globisporangium uncinulatum. The sequence continues at coordinate 4,440 of JAASFJ010001138.1, forward strand.
TTAGTGTCACGACGAACGGTCTCGGCACCCCCGCCGGCGCACTCGCGGCCGCCACTGCGTCCGTGCACACGATCCACCACTACCCGCCAGCGGACTTCCAACCCGCGATCAGCCACCTCGCCGAGTTCCTGTGGCCCGGGCAGGGTCAGCAGCACCTCGAGCTGCTGCTCATGGGCAACGGCGCGTCCGAGCTGATTGACCTCGTGATCCGCAGCGTGCAGCCCGGCGGGTGGCGTCCCGGCGGCACTCGTACGCAGTACAAGGAGTACGAGCGGTCGAGTAAGGCGGATGGGCGCGAGACGCTCGCGTGGGACGACCCGTCGGCTGCGCTCACGTGCATGGTGAACCCAACGAACCCAACAGGCGACTACCTCGACGTAGCGGCCATGAAGCAGTACATTGAGACGCACTGCCCAGACAACCACACGATCATTGTGGACGAGAGTATGCAGCCGTGGGTGGGCCCGCACTGGCGCCAGGACAGTCTCATCCACGAGCGCGCGTGGGTCCAGCAGCTCGCTGCCACACGCCACATTAACGTCTGGGTGATGACGAGCTGGACCAAGATCTGGTCGTGTACGGGGCTCCGCATCGGCAGCGTCGTAGCGCCCACTGCTACCCACGCGGCTGCGATCAAGAAGAAGCAGGTGCCGTGGTCGGTCAACACGATGGCGCTCGCGTTCGTCTCGGCTGTCGTCCAGGACGACACGTACTTGCGCGAGACGTGGGCCGTCACGCCGGTCTGGCGCGCAAATCTCGTTGACGCGCTCCAGCAGCGCTTCCCGCACTGGGAAGTTCACGGCCAACCGTTCTTGTCGTGGGTCTGGGTCGACACGAAAGCAGCGGCGACGAGCGAACGCGCGTGTGCGCTCGCCAAGCAGCACGGCGTGCCCGTGCGCTCGGGCAAGCCCGGTTATGAGCTCCCAACGTTCATCCGCGTCGCTGTGCGGAATCCGCAGCAGACGGCCGTGCTGCTCAAGGCGTGGGAAACGCTCAAGTGAGCGAGCGCAAAGTGCAACGCGGCTGCTCGTCCCACGCTTTGTATGCGTTTTTTCCTTTTCGCTCGCGCTTCATAGATCCCGAGCGACTGAGGTGACAATCACTCTTTTCCGCACTTTCATGCCGTCGTTCGCGTTGCCATCTTCGTGCTGTTTGCTTTTACTGTCGTCTACTGTAGTTCGTACACGCGGCTCCTCTCTCTCTCTCGCACTCATCCACCTGATTACTCGCGCTCCAACGCACAGCGGGCCTCCAGGCGCTTGAACTTGCCTTCCCAGCCACGGATCACATCCATGTACTTTTCGATGAGGTCGTGCTTCTCGTTCAGCTCGCTCTCGAGGTTCACGACCTCGGCCTCGAGCTCGCTCTGCTGCTGCGACGCCGCCGACTCGTTGCCGAGAAAGAGCAGTTCGAGCTGCTTTGCGTGCAGGAAGAGCTCTTCGAGTCGCGCCTCGAGCTCCATTGCGTCGGCTGCGTCCTGCTGCACGGGGTTGAAGCGGCAGTGCGGTGGGTATTGGATCGGCGGGCACACGAGCGCCAGCGTCTTAGCGAACGCGCTGTTCATGCCTGCGAGGCTCTGCGCGCCAGTCGTCAGTGTCTTCGACCCCGAAGTAGGCGTCGAGATGGGGGACAGAACTACCGCTGCCGCGGCCGCAAGCGGCGTTGTCACAGCCGTCGCGTCCGCACTCGCGCCGCCTTCTGTCTTCACCTCCATCGTTTGAAACTGTGGAAATGTTGGAGAAATTGAACAATGTATTGCAACAATAACATTGCTTTTTCGCAATAAACCCAATGCTGAACAGAACAATAGCGGAAAACGGCAAATGACATGTTCTTGATCCACATGCACCTGGCAACGAACGCTCTCTTTCGCGATCGAGCGCACTCTCCGCAACGAGCCTACGTCCAGCTCGACGCACCATAACAACAGTTCCATCCAACCCTCCTCGTCTTGTCCCTTGACTTCAGACGCTGTCTCTGTCTCGCTCTTCAGTGCGCCTCAGCGTGGTTCGTTGTCACCACCAGGCTGCTCGTGTTCCGGCGACCCGAGTGCACGCTCACACTGTACACGAGAAGGCTCTGGCACCGCTCGCACTGGTGGCTCTCGGTCGAATTCTCGTAGCCGCACGTGTCGCACGAGACGCCCACAAACGACGGTACGATCACCGGGAGCCCGTTACGGTACTCGCGCTGCACGCCGAGCGCCGTGTCGAGTGCGCGCCAGAGCGGCTCCGCTAGCGCACACGACACTTCGCCGCCGAGGATCTGGCGCGCCGTCACGTTACTGCCGTAGAGCTTCGCGTTCAGCGACCGCCGCGTGCAAATCACGGCGCTCGTGAGCCCAATGCCGCCGTAGAGGCCTTTGCTGTGGCTGTACGAGTAGTTCGGTGCGACGCCGCCGCGACTGAGGTTCACGGACGCACTCGCGGCTCGGCCGATCGGACCGACTGCGAGGTCGAGCTCAGAGCCGAGCTGGAACTGTCCGTTGCGCGTAAATACTTTGACTGCGCTGCGGGTGTTCAGAATGATCATGTAGTTGACCATTTCGCCGCCCGCCATCATCCCAAAGCCGAGGCCGCCAGAGCTGATGAACGACGGCGCAGACCAGCCAGCGGCTGTGCGTGAGATCACAAAACCGTTGCCAATCTTGCCAGAGAAGAGGAAGCCGACCTTGTAGACCGTGAGGAAGACGAGTCCGTACGCCTCGACGAGCAGCTCCCCTGGGATCGACTGGTCTTTCAGTAGCTTGGGCGAGAAAAACGTTTCGACGACCTTCACAGCGTTGCGCATCTCCTTCTGGAGCTTCCCCGTGGACGTCGCGTCCATCAGATGGTCACTGCCTGGGTGATGCGAGCGGAACGGCGCCCACGAGTTCGAGCGGTCGCGCAGGTGCGGGTACGCGGCAGGTGCCGCTGCAGCGCCAGACACGGACGCTGCGGCCGTCGTGCGCGTGGCCGGTGCGTCGTCAAACACTGTCGTGTCGCGGAAGCCCGTGAAGAAATTCGCGTCTGCCGTGTCGGAGCGCGTCAGTCCGCCAGAGGGACGCACAGCAGGGGCGGGTGCCATCGATTGTTGCTGCTGTTGCTGCTGCTGAAGGATGAACGACTTGCGTGACGGTAGCTGCGTGGGATGCGATGTAGGCTGCGACGTGGGCGGTCCGGCGACCGCGTGCGAGGACGAGAGGAAGCTGTTGCTGCGGCTGCTGCTGGGGGCAGCGGTCTGCATGGCGGTTGGTCGGTCGTACAAACACTGAGAGTGGAGTGAAGATTGCGGACCGTCAGGTCAAAAGGAGACGACGCGCGAGAGTATGAAGTGCGGGGTCCTGCTTGATCGCGGAATGGCGACTCCTCTCGCTATCTCGCTCGCTCTTTTCCAGTTGGTCCTGTCTCCAGTGGCACGCGCGCCACACTGTTTAAGGTCTGATCCAGTTGCATCGAGTCGGTTTGGTCCGAATCTAGATTTTATTGAGCAGGAAAAGTGTCGGCCACGCTAAATGTGGCGAGAAAATGAGGGGTGCGAAAGCGATTGCGACAACGTCAAAGGGGGAAAGAGAATGGAATGCCTAATGGAATGGAATGGACTTGAAGCGAACTCTCAAGAGTGCGTGTGTGCGACGATAATCCGGAAGCCGACGCAACGCGTAGCCACAACAACACACAATATACCCAAGCCCACAGCGCACTGGAGCTGGGAAATACAGTCGTTCAAGTTACTTCTGTGCCGCTCGCTCGTCGCCCTCTAACTGCTCGCTCAGCGTGCGCGTCTCCCACACCCTACGGTCTGTAAGATTAGACGATGCTCTTCTCGCTCGCACTCCGCTAGTTGCCAGTTACTGCGCCGTCGTGGCAGGCACCGACTCAGTCGCAGCAAGTGCGCACTCCGTACTCGTGACGCCATCACCTCCAGCAGTCGAAAACACCCGAATGAGACGGCAATGACCGACGTAACCAGCCAGTTGTCTAGCTCCAGTGCTCGCGGTGGTGCTCGTCGTTCGCGGCGACGCCCCATTTGACGGTGCCAATAAGGAGCACAGCCGACGGGATGAGCAAAAGGCCGTTCTCGCGGATCTTGCGCACAGTCTTCTGTGGGATCGTGTTGAGGAGGCTGCGCACTGGGGCCACCTCGTACGGCGACAGGTGGCGCGTCATGCGGCCCTTCTCCGCGCCAAACTTGGCCCACCACTTGACGAGGTTCACGGACGGAGGCATCTTGATTGTCTAAAGTGCTGCTGCTGGTGCTGTCGTGTGCGCCTCTCGTGCTCCTTCGTCGAAATGCTGGTGGTCGTGTCTGGCGGCTCAGGAAAAACGCGCAAGGAGTCGTAATTACGATTTCGAATGTAAAAAGTCATGCATCAGAATTGAGTCTCGATGCGATCAGACTGTGATTTGCCTCGTTTTCTCAGATTAAGCGCAGAACCAATCAAGAGGCATCATTTGACACCTCTGATTTCTTCTGAGCGTGATCTGAGAAAAACTCGCAGTCCACCAATCATCACTTCACAAGATATTGAGCACAAGAAGAGCACGCGATCTTGGTTGCTCAACTCGAAGCACCAAAGCAGAGCGTGGCAAACGTGTTCGCAGTATCATGCAAGGGGCTCACCTTCTTTCAACATATTCAGGACGCCCAGGGTCAAACAATACAGTCTTGATGGCTCACATGAGGAGGCCGTCGTGGAAAGCCAACAGCGTTGCATCTTGTATCGAGTTCCTCACTCGGACTGTGTTGTGTGAATGGAATACTGGCTGCCTGCGAGTCAAGCGTGCGTGGGTGGCGTGGGTGCGCGATGAGAGGACGTGATTTGGCTTTGTTGTGCGCAGTATTATCGCGCTCCTGCAGCTGCTCACTTGAAAACCAGAGGTTCACTACCCGTGACCGCAAGACTCAAGACGCAAGCGAGTTGCACTGTGAGCGTGGGTGTGCATTTTGGTTGGTTGTTGGTGGCTTTGGATGACTCGTGCGCGCTTCGTGTGTGGAGAGGCTGAGAGCTTTCAGCAGTGGGTGGGTGCACTTTCGAGGTGATAGGCTCGCGCGAAAATCCACGATGTCAAAACCTTTCAGACGCGATGTCGAACAATCGAATCCACCCAACCTGAGTTTTGCTGGGGTCCGAAGTGTCCTTTCCACCTTTGTTTACCAGAACCCTTTGCAATCCGATCGATGTAAACCAATAGCGTTTTTTCACAGGTATCCAGTCACTGGCGTGCTTTTTCATTTGACTGATGTTCAGTATGCCTCTCTCTCTCACTCCCCTTCCCATGTCGCGATTGTCGAGCGAGACTCGAAAGACAGCTCGGATCACTTCCAGATTTGCTCGCGGCTTCCTTCACGACCAAGTAGAAAGTAAACCACAGCCTTGGAACAATGGTCGCCCTGCGCAAGTCGCTCGTGCTCGCGGTGCTCGCGTGCTCCGCTGTCGTCGTCGTCGGTGCAGACTCGAGCCACCACCACCACCACCACAAGGCCGCGGCCGTGCACCACCACCACAAGAGCGTCGAAGTGGCGACAGCGAAGGACGCGCACCACACGAAGGCGTCAGCGCCAATGGACGAGGAGGACGAGGAGGATGAGAGTGACGAGGATGATGACGACGCGAGCGGCTCGTTGGAGCGCTTTGTCGTGATCCGCGGCGTCTCGGGCAACACGACAGCGAACGCGACCGCGCTGGCAGGAAACGAGACAGCGAACGCGACAGCACTGGCTGGGAACACGACGGCGAACTCGACGGCGAACGCACTGAAGCCGACCCCCTTGGAGGTCGGTGACGATGAGGACGAGGAGGATGAGAATGACGAGGAGGACGAGGAGGATGAGGGCGACGACCAGGACGCGGCTGCTCACAAGACAAAGAAGGAGCACAAGAAGTCGAAGACGCACGCCAAGGGCATTCTGGACGACCTGGAAGACGACATTAAAGACACGGTCGACAAGGTGAAGAACGCGACGAAGGTCGGCTGGGAGGTGGTGACGAACGGCACGAAGAGCGGCTATGAATCGGCCAAGAACTTTACCAAAGACGGTGTCGAAGTGGTCAAGAACGTGACTGAGAACGCGGTCGAGGTCGTGAAGAACAAGACTGCGAGCGCAGTGAACGCGACGAAGGACTTGCTGGACGACAGCGACGACTCGGAGGAGGAGGAGGAGGAGGACAAGAAGAAGCACCACCACCACCACAAGAAGCACCACGACAAGCACATCTTTACGAACATTGTGGACAAGATTAAGAACGTGACGACGGACACAATCGACGGGATCAAGGACTTTATGAATGGCACAGAGAGCAAGAACGCGACAGTCGACCCGAAGGACGAGAAGCACCACCACCACAAGAAGCACCACGACAAGCACATCTTTACGAACATTGTGGACAAAATTAAGAACGTGACGACGGACACGGTCGAGAGCATCACGGATTTCGTGAACGGCACCGAATCGTCGGGTTCGGGTTCGGTCGCGGGGAAGAAGGAGGAGGTGAAGGTGCAGGGCACGACGCTTGCGACGATCGCGACGGACGAGACGCACCGCATGGGCATGGAATCGTTCGCGCTAATTGGCTCGGTCGTCGGCGCGCTCGTGGGTGTGCTGATGGTTGTGCTCGCGGTCACGGCCCGCGCCCGCCGTAATGCCGAGAATACGTCGGTGCTCGCGGACGACGACGACGCTGCCGCCGCTGCGATGGACGGCGAATCGGACGACGACTCAGCGACCAGCGACGCGCTCGAAGCCGGTGAGGCGGGCAAGGGCTCGGGCGACGAGAAGGCGGACGAGGAGGAGGGCAGCTTTGAAGGTTCGGTGTAGACAGGCAGGCAGGCAGACAGCATTACTGACTGACTGGCAGGCCGACACGAGCATGTGAGCCGCCCCCGTGCGTTGAAAGATCGTTTTGACCTTTTAGATTCGGATCGCTTGTCTCGTCCAAAGTGCGTTTTGTATGAGTACCAGTAGATACCGGTAGATACATCACCATATATCATACCGGTACGCTGGCACCTACCGTTTTTAGCCCATTTTGTGGTCGTAGTAAAAATAAATCATCTAGGGTTCCGACATTTGAGTCTTACAAATTGTGTCACCAACGGTCGGTGGCCAACTGTTGATAAAAATGAAGAAGAAACAAAGTCAACTCAACTCCCCACGTCAGCCCTCACAAGGCATACTTAGTTTTACACTGGTCGCCAAAAAAACGAGAA
>JAASFJ010001139.1:0-11618 GCA_023333755.1 Globisporangium uncinulatum
CATCTCGTCCGACCGGAATCCTTGTGGAAGGTGCTCTCGCACGCTTCCTCTCTCTCTGTGCTGCGTAACTCGGGAACGCCCGGTTACAGAAACGACCTTGGGCTTGGGAAACGAAGTCAGCAGATAGTTGGCGTTGGCGTAGGCGTTGTTGCCAATCAGATACAGCCCTGCCGGGAACCACGCAGCGAGCGCCGACAGCTCCCAACGCAGAAACGCAATCCCGTCGCCGGTTCCGCCCGCACTGGAGCAGGAAATAGCAGTGAATCTGCTGCAGTGGTCGCTGCACGCCTGTACGTTGATGCCGTAGCGCTGGTAGTGACCGGAAAAGAAGGCAGATACGCGACCGACCTCGTTCTTCCTTGGTACTCGAATCGGGCAGAGCGAGCCGTCAATTACGCCGACACAGCCCTTCATCACGATGTTGTTGCTCAGCTTCGCGAACGCGGAAACGCTCACCCGCAACGCGTTTGTTGTACTTGGAAAGGTGATCTCGAGCTCTATGTGATCAAGAAGAGCGTCCGTGACGGTATAAACGCTTTCGTAGAACGCAGTCTTGCTCACGCCCGCAACACCTCGAACATCGTGGTGTGAGGAGCCTCCGAGCCAACGAATGCACATCTGTAGCTTAGTTGCCGGAGTCGTAGGTGCGATCCCTGTTCGTCGGCGCGACTGGAGCTCGTCTACGTCGAGTCTTAGAGCTAATAGGGCTGCAAGCTGTTCGAATGAATGAGAGCTCATCTTGTAGCAGCGAGTAAAGAACCGCTCGATTAGCAGGAGCTGGGCTCCAGATCGCCACTCGTGTCGCTCTCGTGCAAGGCACGGCGACAGCGAGAGGCCACATGTAATGAGCTGTGGCTGTGGACACGTCCATTGCGAGCACTTGACGGGTTGAAATCTGCGTGGACAACTATGAAATGTACAAGATGGTAGGGTGGCAGGATGGCATGCCAGAAACACTGCTGGTGCCATCGTACCAAGAGAAACTCTACCCCACGTCGGATAATGGCCAATGAGAGCGGGTTCGTCGTACCATGGCATGGCATTGTTGCGGTTAGGAACAGGCCTTAGGTGCCTTGTGCGCTTGATCTCTGATGTGTAGCTTGGTAGCTTGTACCTTAATTGCGGATGCAAAGTCAAATGCTTGATGCTTATCATGAAAAGTGATGATTTAGACGACGGTCTACTATTAAACTGCTCACTGTTCACCAATATGTGGTGTGGTTCGTGTGGTGGATGTTTTATGTTTTTATGTTTTTTTGTTTTTTTATGTTCTTACCTCGTTTTTATCGCTGTTTTTATGAATAAAAACGAAATAACATAAAAACATGCCTTTTTGAAAAAACAATGGTGCCAACACTGCTTGAACAACAGCAGCCAGACAACCCTCCCCCTCCACTCCAATCCTCTTTCAGTGTGTTTGATTGGGTAGTTCTTGAGCAAGTGCCACTCTGAATCAGGAGACGACAATGAGGCTTGCACGAAACCCATGCCTTCTCAGCGGCGACTCCTCACAAGCAGTCACGATGGCTCTTGCAAGAGCCAAGTTGTCCGTCGGGTGGCCACTTGGAGATCAGGACCTCACCAGAGCTGAAAGCGACCACTCGTGGCGATGGGGAAGGTCCTGAGCATGCCCGTGACAGCGCTGCTCTTCGCAGTGGCGCTCACGACAACAGCGACAGCGCAAGCTGACGGTCTGACGCGTGGAGAGCGAGAACTGATACGCGAGTCGTTTCCTGTCATCACGTTCGAGACTGTGAAGGAGAACCAACGTCATGCTGGCGACAGAGACGCGCGTTCAGCATTAAACGTCTGGAACGACGGCGGCCATGAGCACAGCAGCAGCGATCCGTCCTGGGCGGCTGAGCAGCGCCATCTCGCTGACGACAACGGAGACGATGGCGACGGTTGGATGAAGAGGCACCATCACTCTCGCGAGGAGCATGATCATGGCGACGTGGACCGTGGCGATGACGATGATAATGACGACGACGATGACGATGACGATGACGAGGGCGAGGGCGAGGGCGGGTACGAGTTCGTCGCGTCAGGAACGGGTCCGCCGATCGAGTTCAAGTACGAGACGCCGTCACCACCGACGTACGCGAGTCCGAGTCCGGCACCTCATCATCACACAAGTCCAAGTCCAGCTCCCAGCCAGTCACCGTCGTATGATTCGCCGACCAACAGTCCTACGCCGAGTCACTCGCCGTCTTACGATTCGCCTTCTCTGACGCCAACACCCAGTCTGACACCGAGCCCGACACCGACACCAAGCCCGACACCGATTCCTTCACCGTCGTACGACTGGCCGACACCGAGCCCGACTCCAAGTCCTTCACCGACATACGACTCGCCGACACCGACACCCAGTCAGACCCTGGCTCCGACAGCTGCTCCTACTCCGACACCTTCATACAATTCTCCGAGTCCGATCCCGACACCTGCAGCCACCACTCCATACAGCCCGAGCACCAGTCCGAGTCCGACTCGTACGCCCGCAGCGACCACTCCAGAAGGTCCAAGCCCGACACCAGCAGCGACCAATCCCGAAGGTCCAAGCCCGACACCAGCGTCGACTACTCCCGAAGGCTCAGGCCCGACCAAGCCAGCGTCGACTACTCCGGGTCCAGCATCCACCTCAACATACAGTGGCTCGACTCCAAGCTCGAGCGGTAGCGGCACTGACTCGACCCCATTCACGACGTCTCCAACGCCCTCGTCCGCCAAGCCGACCGACAGCGGACCAACCACAACAGTTGGCACTACCACCACTGGCGCTGGCGGTGTCACTATCGGAAAGAACGCTCAGACAGCGTCGGGGGATAAGGCGACCACGAGCGCTGGACCGAAAAAGCGCATCGCTGGCGGCGCGATTGCGGGTATCGTGATTGGCTGCGTGGCGCTTGTGGCGCTCGTCGCGGCAGTCGTGCTCAAGAAGGTCAAGTCCAAGCAGCGTGAAGTGGACATGTTTGCGGAACTGGGGGACGATGGCGGCATGACAACCGACTACGCAGCGATGTAGCAAGTCAAGCACCAGCACGCTCGTTCGGGTGCTCAGAGATCGCCCCTGATTAACAGGCGCTCGAGCGGGTACGGTGTTGCTCGAGAGCCGTTCATACATGGACCAATACCGGTAATGCATTCCTCTTCATGTAATGAGTCCGGATTTCAAGGTGACCTTGATAGCCAAACACGCGGGTTTTTGCTGAAGAGTGGGACGAGGTCCACCACGCCGAGCCAAATTTTCGGCCAGTATGGCGTGGAGTGTGGCGTTTGACCAAGCAAAGCAGCTGTGGGGACTTGGCGGACGTGGCTGGTTGACAATCAATGGCGCGCGTCCGCCATCCATCGAGAGAGAGAGAGAGAGTGCCAACAACGACAATGACAAGCAAAGCGAGCCTGCCGACACAGTGTCGGCGGTGATGATTCTCCGCTTGGGTCACATTGGCCATCCACTTGAAGTGGACCACTTCAGGCCACTTCAATTTGGGAATGCGTGAGCCGATCTCGACTCAGTTTTTGCCAATCAACGCGAGTCGCTTCAGTACTGTGGGTGTCCACGTGTCGCAATAAAGGCCCGCAGCTGACACGCCTGATGCATCCACGCCCTCCACAGTGTCCAATCCACCACGCAACCCACACATACACAGCCACAACCGGTCGGTGCGCAATGGGCGACCTCGTGCTCGGCTACGCTGGCGCTTTTGTTGCGGCGTTCTTTTTTGGGACCTGCTACGTGCCTGCAAAGCAGTACCCGACCTACGGTGCGTCGTGATTTCGTCGCGATTGTTGGGGAAAAGTGTACGACCGCACGAGTGCGGACAACTAACAAACTGTCTGTTGTTGTGTGCGTGTACGTGTGCAGATGGGATTATCTTCCAGTGGTTCATGGTGCGTCCCAAACAGGTAGTCTGTATACACGTATACACACATCCGACACCACTAAGTGCGCCTGTTTCCTCTCGTCGCAGTGCTCTGGAATTCTCATGGTCGGGCTCGTGTGGGGCCTCTTGAGCAACAACTGGGCTCAGTTTGCTGAAGAAGGGCTGTACACATTCCCCCAAGGGATCCTCGGTGGCGCGCTCTTTGCTGTCGCGAATTTGCTCATTCCGACAGTCGTCAACACCCTCGGGCTCGGCATTGGCTTCATGCTCTGGAATGCCACGAACATCGGCATGGGCTACGGCATCTCGCGGTTCGGGCTCTTTGGCGTCGCCCCCACGGTCCCGAGCAGCCCGTGGCTCAGCGCAGTTGGCATTGCGTTCATGCTCGGCTCGATCGTCGTCTACGGCTTGATCGAGCCGACGTTGACGCCGCCACGCGCGGACGAACGGTCGCCATTGGTAGGCTTGCCAACCACAACCGCGACAATCGGCTCAGCCGGCTCGGCTCGAGCCGGAAAAGACCTTTCGCGGGCTTCGAGCCACGAGAGCTTGCCGTCGGCGCTGCTGCATCCCGAGCTGCCCAACTATGGGCCGTTCACGCTGCCGCCCGCCGATAGTAAGAACGCCCACGTCACTCTCGCAGACGCAGCGGCCGAGAAGCAGCGGAAAGCGATCGGGACAGTCATTGCGCTCCTCGTTGGCGCGTTTCTGAGCTGCTGTCTCGTGCCATTCGCTAATTGGCAGCAAACCTGCAAGCCGTCGACGTCAACAGCCAATCCGAGTGAGAGTACAGTTGTGCTCGCAACGTGCGACCCGCTGAGCTTTGTCTTCTCGCAGTGCCTCGGGATCTACGTCGCAAGCACACTGGCGTTCCTCCTCTACTCGCTCCTGCACCGCTTTGTGCTCCGGCGTTCCATGCCGCGCAGCGTCATGCGGCCAGCGTACGCGTGCGGCGTCCTCTGGGGGCTCGGGCTCGGCGGCCAGCTCTACGCGACTGGTCAGCTCGGCTTTGACCAAGCCTACCCTGTGACGTCGATTGGGCCCGCAATGGTGTCGATGCTCTGGTCCGCGTGCTACTTCCGCGAGATCCAAGGCCCGCGCAACCTCGCGATCCTCGCAGCCGCGACGACGATGGTGCTGGTCGGCACCGTCTTGCGGGTCGTGTCTGCATAGGGCATGCGGAAGGAAGGAAGGACGATGAACCCTGTGTAACTTGGTTTGGAAACTGGAGGGAGTGAGTCGATTTTGAAAGTTGATAATTGTATACATCGTGTCGAAATATATGCAGGATGTGAGGTGAATATACTTGAACTGCGAAGGGACAACTCCCAAGACACAGTCGTGAGCGAAAGAGAGTGAGTGATCCATTCGCCCATGAGTCAGCGGCTGCTGTCGCCGTCGTCTCTCTCGCGCGGACCGTCGCGAGCCGCGCGCTCGTCGTCGCGCATGGCGCCGTCAGGCGAAGCCACGACAGAGCAGCCGCTGCCTGGCAGCCGTGCGCCGCTGGTGCGTCCTGCAATTGGTTGTCTATTGGAAAAAGTAGGAAGCCGGACGAGGGGGTTTCGTGCACACGCGACCCTCCGAAGCTCCTTCGGTCGGCTTCGCTTCCGCTTCAGCTTCGCTAGTGAGTGAGAGAGCTGACTCGTGGGTTCGTTCTCACGCAGCTCAAGCGCCTTCCAGCAGACGAGAGCGCCGCCGTCGGAGCAGCTGCAGGCGCCCGTGTGGTCCCGCCGGCCACCGGCTTCCCGTCGCACTTTACTATGAACATGAACGTGAACATTACGACGAGCAGCATGAACAACAGCCGGCCGCTTGTGACCATTTCCGCCAAGCCAAGCCCTGCGAACGCCGGGCCGACCAATCAGAGCCCCCACAACAGCAACCAGAGCGACCACTCGCCGTCGCATGCGCAAGCGCTCGGCGCAACGAACGAGCCGACGAGTGGGCTCCCGCCCGTGAGCCACGTCCATGCGAGCAGTGGTGGTCGCAAGCGCAAGTCGAGCCACAGCAAGAAGAGCGCGAACAACAGCAGCAAAGAGAAAGAGAGTAGCGTCGAGACACCGCCACCAAGCGCCGGCTCGAGTGGCGGCTCGAGCAAAGCAAAGAGCCCATTTGAGAAGCTCAATACGCTCAAGATGCTGCTCGACTGCGGCCACTTGACAGCAGACGAGTACCAGGAGCGCAAGACGCAGATCATTAACGAGATGACAGGGACGTCGACAGAGCGGAAGAAGCCGTCGCCACGACGAGCGCTCCAGCCAATCATGAAGACTGTCGTGCCGCACAACCCGCCCGACTTTGGCCGACTGGTGAAAGAACGCGCGGAGAAGCTCAGCTTTGACGTCGATACGCTCGAGTGGCACTCCACGTCCACGCGCGTCAAGCTCGACCTCGTCCCGTTCGCGACAGGGCAGCTCCGGAACGCCTACTACCTTCAGGTGCGCGTCGGCTCGTAGGCTCGTGGCTCGGTGGCTCATTGGCTCGTAATCTCATTGGCTCGTTGGCTGTAGGAGCTTGAAGAAGGCGTGACGGACGCCAACGTGACGCGGCTCTTGGTCGCCAAGTTCAGCATCCGACACGCCGAGCCGAGCTCGTACTTGAGCGACGTCGAGATGCAAGCCGTGTGTGCGCACTACGCTGAGCTCTACAACGAGCACGAGCCGCCGTTGAAAGTGTACTACGCGCGGTCGTGGCTGCTCAAGCTGCGGGACCGGGGCGACCTCGTGTGCTCCGTGGAAGAGTTCTTACCAGGCGCGTACGTCAAGTACAGCAACAACAATGGGTACGTGGGGAAGGAGACTAGCTCAACGGAAGAGCGGGAGCGGAACACACCGCAGGCGTTCTCGCACTTTACGTTCGTCGCGTCCGACTACCGGCTCATGGTCGTCGACATCCAAGGCGTGAACGACAGCTACACGGACCCACAGATCCACACAGCCGACGGCCGGGGCTTTGGCGCTGGGAACCTCGGCACGTTTGGCATGGAGCGGTTCCTCGAGTCGCACCGGTGCAACGAAGTGTGCCAGTGGCTCGGGCTCCGGAGCATCAACGAGCGCTACAAGTGCGGCGGCACAGCCGCGCCGCTGTACGAGATGCCGTTCGGTGGTGCGATCAAAAAGTCGACGAATCGGATCACAGAAGAGCGCAACACGTTCTCGACGTCAGTTACAGTCTCAGAGGCGTTTGGCGGCCCAGACGCGCTTGTGAGTGCGGCTCGTGACGACGAGCGCTCAGCAGCGGCGTCAGAAGCGCCGACTGCAGCGACCGGCTCGTCGTCGACGATGTTGTACGAGCAGCAGCACCAGCTGTTTGCGAGCGTGTCGAGCTCGTCGCGGCTCGGCTTCGAGCCGAGTAGTAGCAGTAGCGGGAACCCAGTGCTGATGGCGACGCCGCGCGCACTCAAAGCCGGGCTTGAGCTTGGCGACCGTGGCTCGACCGCGTGGTGGCTCGTGCTCCAGCGGCTCTTGTGCTGCTGCTGACCCCGCGTTGTAGTCGTGGGTTGGCCAGTGGTTTCCTTAGTGTGTAGTCGTGCGTACGCGTCATTAAGAGCGAGAAAGAGTGAGACTTGAGCCGTCCTGTCGGCGATGTTCAACCGACAAGGAACGACAAGCACCACAGCTCTCGATAATGTACCAAAGCAGTCCGTCCCGACTGTCGTTGTCGTCAGTGTCCTTTTAGTGCAGTAGAGCGAACTGTCGCTGTCGTTGCGACGCATGCGTGGTGGGCTTGCTGGGCTCGCGACGTTGGGATGAAACGTGCGAGCCGGTATTCGTTTGTTTCGGCGTCATCGTTGAGTTCACTGAACAAGGGAGGAAGCCTCGACTTGACCCGCTCGACACGATGGCCACCTGGTGTGTATTTGCAGCACACACGAAGGAGAAGAGAGACTGAGCCGAGACGAGAGAGAGAGATCCCAGTGGTGACTGCGCCATGGCGACCACAGCGACTGACGAGCCGACGCGTCGACGCAGTGGCGATGCAGCAGCCGACAGTGAGGCGGACGCTGTCGCGACACCACCCAGCGCTCCGCCCATCACGAACGCGATTCTGTCGCAAGCGGTCCTGAGCGCCATCAGCCAGATGGACACGAAGCTCGCGTTCGACATGCTCCTGCTGAGCGAGCAGATGAACGTCATGTGCGTGCGTTGGATTGGGGGTGTCGTTCAAGCCCCCGACATCTTGAGCTTGGGGCTGACTGAACAGTCAGTCTTGTCGTCCGACCTGACTGCTGCGACCCCTCTCTCTCTAGGGACCATGAAAACAAGTGCTTGAAAGACGAGAACGTGTTCCTCAAGCAGACGCTCGCGACTCAGACGCTCGAGCAGAACGAGATGTACCACTACCTGAACGGCAAGCTCGACCAGCACGTCGAGCTCGTCGCGCGGCTCGAGACGGAGCTCGCAGAGGGGACGCAAGCCCGGGACAGCGCACGACTACAGGTCGAGACCGAGCTCGCGAGCGTCCAGACGCAGTTCCAAGCCGAGCTCGCGCACGCGCACGCCGAGACTGAGCAGCTCCGGCTCGAGCTCACGAGCTTGCACGCGTTCTCGGAGCAAAAGGACGCACTTGAAGCGCGCACTGAGGCGCTCGAGGCTGCACTCGCACGCGCGACGACGCAGTTTGCAGCCGAGAAGCGTGGACTCGAGCTCGCGAGCCTGGCTGAGAAGAACCGCGCCAAGTCTGAGATGCTCGTGCGCCTCCAGGAGACGAAAGCGGCGCTGCTCGCTCGCACAGACGAGCAGCTCACGACTGCGACGAAGCGCACGATGATGGAGAACGGACACTGTATGGAGGAGCTTGCGTTTCAGAGCAAAGAGACCGAGAAGCTGCTGAGCCGGTACGAGCGGCTTGAAGACGAGGCTCGGGGGCTGCGTGTCAAGACCAAGGTGCTCGAAGCGAACGAAGCGGCGATGGCGAAGAAGAACTTCTACTACCAGAAGGTGCTGCAGAAGCTGCAGCACAAGAGCGACACGGCGGCGCTCGACGCGCTCGTTGAAGACGAGCTGGCATCGGCTCGGCAGGCTCGAGCCCTCGAGCCGAGCGCCCCGGGCGCTTTGGAGAGCGAGACCGCCACGAGCTTCCGAGCCACCGTCGCGGAGCTCGAGGCGTCGCTCCAGCACGCGAACGACTGGCTGCGCGCGCTTCAGCAAGAGAAGCAGTTCATTGTCGCGCAACAGGACGAGATCATCCAGTTCCTCTGTCGAGCCGTCCAGGACGCGACCGCGAGCCTTGGCTCATCTGGGCTCGTGCCGAGCGGCAGCGACGCTGCACGGCTCGCGAAAGAGACGATGACAATGGACGGCTTGGTCGCGCTCGTTCCAGTAAGCAACGGCGACAAGAGTGCGCTCGACGAGCTCTCGTCGGACGCCACGCGGTTCGTGCTGCGCTTCTTACTCGAGAAAATGAAGCTCTACCAGCAGCGGCTCGCGCTCTTGTTCCCGACGAGCCGGCATCCGGCTGCGAGACAGCGCGATCTCCTGGCGAAGCAGCTTGGCGTCGAGCTGCCTCCAATCCTCACCAGTGTTCCTCCGCCACCAACGTCCGGGCTCTCAGGGGCGTCGCCGCTTAAGCAGAGCCGGCGCATGTTTGCCCACGCCGCAGCGTCTGTGACTGCTGCGATGCACAGTGACGAGCCGATGCAGTACAGTGATTGGCCAGGGCCGAGCCGGAAACCGCTGTCGCCGAGCCCAAGCTTGCTCGCAGTGGCTACGAACCAGTTCAACTTTGTTGTCACAGGACCCGGGACGAAGAGTCCGCTCCCGAGCCACACGAGCCCAAACAGCTTGAAGAACGTACACTTCACCACCGTGGGCTTGCCAACGAAAGGTGTCGGTGGCAGCAATCGACGGACGCACCACCCGCCTGGAACCGCGTCTGTGGGGCTCAAGCCGCCGCCGCCGACTACTGCTCCCACGCTATTGGCTGCGACGCACGAGATGCTCACTGCGTGGTCCACAACGTCCCTTCTCACGCTCGCGACTGGAAGCAGAGACGATGTCGTTGTGCAGGACGCTG
Organism: Globisporangium uncinulatum; assembly: GCA_023333755.1. NCBI lineage: Eukaryota > Oomycota > Peronosporomycetes > Pythiales > Pythiaceae > Globisporangium > Globisporangium uncinulatum. Next base: position 9,900 of record JAASFJ010001139.1, read on the forward strand.
GTGTCCGACTGTAATAGAAGTTCTCTCTCTCTCTCCCTCTCTCTCACCTACCGACGTGGTGCCTTCCTTCCTTCCTTCCTTCCGCCTATAGTCCCCCTCATAGTGACACGTTGTGCCCTACGCCTCGTCGTCGTTTGCGTCTGCGTCGTGCTCGTCGATCGCGCCGATCTGGACGAGCCGACGGGCGAGCTGTCGTCGAGCGCAATAGTGAAAGCAAGTGAAAAGTGGGAAAGCGCTCTTGTCAGCCCAGTTGATAGGCGAACACCAGTTCCAGACCCAGCTGAACGTACCGCAATGGTCGGGAACGCGTCGTTTGCAGTCAAGTGACCACGCGAGCCGAACGCTGCAGTCTCTTCCTGTTCGTCGTCGGCTGTGAGTCCGTCAAAGCCGACAACGCGTGTCGGGAACGCGACGCCGTCGTGGAAGCACACGATCGTCGGCAGCACGCGGACTGCGAGCTTCTGCACAAAGAACGGCGCTTTCTCGGCGTTCAGCTTGAGGAACTTGCACTCGACGTGTGTCTTTGCGAGCCGGTTCAAGTGCTGGTCCCATAGCGAGTCGCGTCAGTAAGGACGCGTACGCTGACAGATGTACAGTTCCAATTTCCAGTCCTCACAACGGACGCACCATGTCGACAATCTTGCACCTCTCAAAGTCGTTGTGGTAAAAGTGCACAGCTACGCGCGCACTTGATGTCACTTCTGCTAAAAACGCGTCCTGCGTGATCTCTTGGTACTCGCCGTGGCCTTTCGCGAGCAGCTGCTGCCGCGTCTCATACGCCTGTTTCAGCTGCGCCATACGCACTGTACGCAAACTGCCGAAAGATCCGCTGTCTCGAATGAGCACTGGCTCTCTGGCGTCATCTACATACAGAACACACGCTGTACGCACCGCTCAAGCTCCGGGTCGTCCGCCAGCTCGTCCAGTAGCGCGTCGTCGTCGACGCTGTCGTCGGGTGCGGTGTCGCTGACGTCCACTGCTGCGTTGCGCACAAACGCCACGTCGCGCAGCTGCGCGTTAGCAGCCGCTGTTTCGTGGGAGCGATGTAGCCGAGCGCTCTGTGCGTCGGTGTGCGCGATTTCGTGCGCGGCAGCGCGGCTGTCGACGGCGGCGGAGCGCTCGCTGCGCACGCGCAGGTCGTCGACAGCGCCCTGCAGGCGATCGGCGGCTTCAGCGTGCGCGCTCTGGTCAAAGAGACCGGCTCCGGCCATGGAGAACTTGGCGGCCATGGCTGGTGCGTGGGAGGGTGCGACTGGAGTTGAAGACGTCCAAGCAAAGGTTATTGTGATGTCCCACATAAATCCATCGGATGAAATTGTGTGAAAGGCTGTCAATAATGAGGAAAAACAAGGTCGAATATCATCCAAATTTCGACATTTCTAAGGCCTTGTTCAATTTTGGCAAAACCAGCTCGTTCGGAGCCAAAGCAGCTCGTTGAGCTCGAAAAAGCCCAAATGAGTCCGCGGTAAACAAAATGATGCTTACTTTGAGGGGGTCATTTCGAGAAAACCGCGATTGAAAGAAGTCGACACAAATTCGTACGTAAGTGAAGTTTCGAGAAAACGCCGTCTTAGTGTTTTGACAGTTTAATTTCTCTTGTTGGCGGCAAAACGAGCAATGGACGTGGGTGACCAAGGACACTCAGACGACGAAAGCAACTGCGAGTCTTCTTGCTCGGCAGGCGACGACAACGCCAGCATTGGCGACGAGGACAGCGAC
>JAASFJ010001140.1:0-11618 GCA_023333755.1 Globisporangium uncinulatum
CGCGTACTCGGTCTGGGAGATCCCGCTCTTCGCAGTGCTCGGCGCGGTCGTCGGTCTCGTCGCCACGGCGACAGTCTGGGCTGTGCGTGTTGTCGCTCAGCGCCGGAGTGCGTTCAAGAAGTCCACACGACGCTGGAAGCAGCGCTGTGTCGAGTGGGTCGACCCGCTCGTGGTCGCAGTTGTCGTGGCGGCATTCACATTTTTTCCCGGCGAATTTGTGCGCAGCGCGTCCATGGACGAGCTCACGGCGCTGTTCACGGACGCCGAATTGCCGGCCAAGTGGCAGTTCGTGTCCAAGTTCTACGTGCTGCCGATGCTCTGCCTCGTGCAGGCCGTGCTCCTGCCGCTCTGCATCACACTCCGGCTCCCGACCGGCGTCTGGGTGCCCACGTTCATCGCCGGTGCCGCGCTCGGTCGGCTCTGTGGGGAGGCGCTCGCACTCACGCTCAACGTTGTGCCAGGCGTGTACGCGCTGGCCGGCGCCGCAGCGTTTGCGGCCGCGTCGACCCGCACAGTGTCGGCTGCCGTGATCACGCTCGAGATCACGGGCGAGATACAGCTCATGCTCCCGATCTTCTGCGCAGTGCTGGCGTCCATTGCTGTGTGCAACATGTGGAAGGAGAAGTCCGTATATGACACGCTATTGCTCGTGAGCGGCCTGCCGTACCTGCCGCTGCTGGACTTTGGCTCGGACCTGTGTGCAGGCGACGTCGTTGAGCCGCACCTCGTGTACCTCACGAAGCGCACGACGATCGCCAAGGTGCTGCTGGCGATCCAACGGCTGCCGAACCAGGACCTGCCTGTGGTGCAGAACGAGGCCACGATGGTGCTCATTGGCGTCATCTCGGGCGCGCACGCGAAGAAGTTTGTGCGCTACTACTACGAAGCCGCCGAACTGGACGACGTCGACGTGGATCTAGGGGAGCCAGTCAAGAGCGGCACTGTCGCGAGTGGCTTCACGTGGGCGACGATGAAAGACAAGCTCTCGTGGACGCGCAGCAACGGCGTCGGCGGACTCAACGGCCTCCACTCGGTCGACCAGACGTACAACGCGCTGTCGGGCAACCCGTTCTCAGCGAATGGCGTGATCGCTGGCGGCGGTGGGCCCATGCCGTTCCTCATGGACGACGACAAGATGCTCGCGCTCATGAACGAGAGCTGGTCGCCAGAGAAGCGCGAGAAGCTCGGCGAGACGATCAAGATCACGGCTGGTGGCGTGTGTGCGATCCGGCCAATGGCGATGACCATCTCGAGCGCCACGCCGCTCGACGACCTGCACATGATCTTCACGATGCTGCGGTGCGACCACTGCTTCGTGTGCGACCAGGGGGCGCTCGTGGGTGTCGTCACGACGCGGGGGCTGCTGAATGCAGGGAGCTACGCGAGCACGTGAGCTGCTGACGTGTGTCCCCGTCGCGTCCAGGCTGCGTGCCATTCTACTACAGGCGATCGACCATTCTACCACCCGACTGACTACCCGACTGACTACCTCGTGTGCGAAATACTGAAAACTGGTCCCAACACCAACGTCCACATACGGTACTTTACTGCGCTCGCTCGCTCGCTCTCTCTCGTCTTTGCCGTCACAACAGCGTCACTGGTCGACTCCGGCGGAACGTGAGGTACACGGGCGATGCTGCGTGCGAGAGCATGCGGATGTTGGTCTCGAACGACGACGTCGCGATCGACTTCTTGTTGATCGCCACGAGCGCGTCTCCGACTGCGATCACACGCGCAGCCACCGACGGACTCTCCGTGTTGTCGTCAAAGTCGATGAAGCCACCGACAATTAGGTCACCGTCTGTGCGCATCGGAACATTAGCGACGAGTTAGTTCCCATAAGTCGCTCACGTGCAGCTGCGCGTCCAACAAACGCACTGTACGTACTGTTCATGCGCAGCGACATGCCGAGGCCGTCCTGGCGCTTGGGCACGGCGACGTCGTACACAAAGTCCGTCTGCAGCGGTGTGAGCAGTTCGTTCATGACGGCGGCCACAAAGTCCGCGCGCAGCGTCGGGTGCAGCCCCAGAGTGCCGAGCACAAGCGTGACGCCGACCGCTTCCGGGATGTAGTGGCCATAGAGAATGAACATCTCCATGTTCTCTTGCGGCAATGCGAGCGCGCCTGCACATCGCGGGCACTTGCGCTCCGCGATGCGTCGGAACGACATGTCGTAGCCGCCCACGCGCACGACGAGCAGGCAGGACTCGCACACGGCCAGCAGCTGCACTGCGCGGGCCTCGCGGGCCATCAGCATGTTGGGCGGCGTCGGCGTGCGGTCGCGCGCGAACGGGTGCTGCTGCTGCTGTTGCGCGGCTGTACGGGGGTTGGTGGTGGCGTACGGGTTGGCGGCGCGCATGTCCATTACCTGCTGCTGTTGCTGGATTTGGAGCTGCAGCTGGAGCTGTTGCCTCGTGAGCTGGCGATCACCGCCCTCCACTGTGTCTGGCATCCCCACAGCGCCAGATGAGGCCGCCGACGCCTGCGGGTATCCCTGCTGCGTCTGTGTATCAGCGAGCGCCTCCATTGTTGCTTTTGGCAGTCGTCTTGTGTGGTGTAATGTCAAAAATGTACCTTTGTGGCAGACAAGGTGAAGTGGGCTATCGCCACAAGTCGTTCTTTTGGAGCTTTTGGAGCTTTTGAACTCACTCGATTTCTTCACTCTTGTCAAACGAACTCGGAAGAATATGATGGAGCTGCTGGCGTCGATGGAAGTCATGTGCTTGCCAGCACTGTGCACCAGGCGCTGGAATCTGTTCAATGTCGTCACGAATGGTCCACCTCGTCTGAAACGCTCTCCTGAAGGTGGCGTTACTCTATCTTTTGGTGGCGTTGGAGCCCGCGAGCGTCTCGCCGACAGTCGCTGCCGCCTCCTGCAGCGACCGCAGCTTCTCCTGCTGCTCGTCATCGAAAAGCGCTTTCTCGTCGGCCGACAGCTCTTTGCCGAACTGCGTCAGTGCACCAATGAGTGAGTGCGATGCGGCGTACATGCACCCACCCCCGCATGCGTCCCTTCCTCGCCTCGTTAAGAGCCAACGCCTTCAAATAGCAAACCCATCCAAACGCACCCGGTCCTTCTTCACGCGCATAAACTGCTCGTACTGCTCCCACTCGCGCACGAACAGCGGCACAAATTTGGGAGCCGCGTCCTTGTGGCGCTTGAATTCGTCGCTGGCGAACACATGCGCTGTGTGAGCTCCTGTGTGCCTGCAGCGAGCCACAAAACGCATGCGCAGGCGCACCGAACGTATTGGTCACCCAGGACGCGCATCTGCGGCGCGAGCTTCGCGCGGTGCAGCGTCAGGATGCGCCGGTAGAGTCGCAGCATGTCGGACTTCGCGGTTGTTATCGCCATTGCTGTCCTGTGTGAGGAAATCGAGTGAGTGGCAGCTTGAAACGGATGTGCCACGCCAGCGTTACACAGCTTACTCAGGAATCAGGCAGGTATACCACTATTGAAAAGGGCTCTCACTACACTTTACCATTCGTATCATTCATGTAGAGGTCATGGTGCCGTGGCTTCATCGCACCAGCTTACTTCATTATCATATCACTTCTCAGAAGCTCTGCTCGCAGCCTCGCACGACCCCGCTCCGATGCGTGCGTTCACCTCGAATGTCAGTCTCGACGCCTGGCTCTTCGGCGAGGAGAAGCCGAGCGAGCCGCAGCCCAAAGCCACCTCTGGTCGCGCGAACTCGCTGCCGGCAGCACAGTTCATGAACCGCCTGCCGCGTCCGAAGAAGGCGTCGTTTGTGATGCCTGGAGTGGGCAAACCACCACCAGCGGCTGCTGCAGTCAAGAGCAAAGAGAGCGCTGCCAAGAGCCGCACGCAGCAAGGCGGCGCTGAGCTGCCGTCGTATCCGTTCCCTGTCAGCTCGAAGCTGCGCAAACTCTTCCAGAACCGCCCGAGTCGTCTGCAGTGGAACAAAAGCCGCCACGCGCTCGCGTTCGGCAGCGTCGCGAGCGCTGCGAGCGCCGACGACAAGCACCACAACCAGCAGCTCACGATGGCCGCGTTCGAGCGCTTGCAGGGCCACGTGCCGTACTCGCTCAAGGAGATCGTGAAGGACCCAAAGAAGCTCCCGTACCTGCTCCAGTGGCTCTCAACCGACGACTTCACACTGAGCGCACAGACGAACTACCACCAAGTGTTGCTCTTTCTGCTCGAGGTCGAGCAGCTGCCGCTCGTGCCGGAGGAGCAGCGCCGCGAGCAGGCGCTCAAGATCTGGAACAAGTACCTCGACAACGCGTCCGAGTTCCAGATCTCGTCCACGCTCGAGCTCACCGTCGAGCTCGAGCAGCTCGTGCGCGACAGCATCGACGTTGGTGGTGGCACGGCCGTCGACGGCTTCTTTCCGATCCAGAAGCTCGCATACATGCGCTTGACGCGCGAGGAGATGCCGCGCTTCCTCAAGAGCTCCGAGTACCTCCAGATGCTCCTCGACACAGAGAACGACACGGAGTCCGTGCCCATGGAGCGGATCCTCGAGGTGGGTGACGTGGAAGTGGCAGTGAAAGTGAAGGGGGTTGACTGGCTGGCTGGCTAGTGAGCGAGCAAGCGAGACGTGGTAGCGCGCTTGTCTGTATGAGTGTCTGAGTGGGTGTCCTGACGGTGCTATCCTGTCCTATCGGGTGTGCGTCTGTGTCTATAGCAACCGCGAGCGGCGCACTACTTCCTCCTCTTCCTCATGCAGAGCCGGCAGCACTTTGAGCTCTACTTCTGGCTCCACGTCGAGTACGTGCTCAAGCCGCTCGTGGACGGCGACAAGCTCTCGCTCTTCTGGAAGCTCGCGCGCGTGCTCGTGCACAAGGCGCAGAACGACTCGCAGGCGGTCACGCGCACGACAAAGGACGACCTCGTGCTCGCGCTCGAGACGCGTCGGATGGACAGCGGGAAGCAGCCGGCGGCCAAGGCGCTGTTCAACAAGGCGCAGCAAGAGATCTTTGTCATGCTTCGGTCGTCCTGGTTCGACCGGTTCATGAAGAGCAAGCTCTACTCGATCGCACTCAAGGACTCGCTCATCCACCTCGAGCGCGAGGACCTGAAAGAGGACTCGCCGCCCAAACTCCTCTCGCGCTCGTTCTCAGCGCTCGCGTACGCGCACCGGCTCCGCGGGCCGGGTGATGACGACGACCGCAGCAAAGACGACGCACTCTCGAGCAACGAGGAGACCGCCGACACGCGCAGCGTGAACAGCGAGAGCAAGGGCGAGCGCGACGAGAGCGACGAGAGCGAGAGCGGCGACAGCTCGGTGGACGACAGCGGCGACGATGACGACGACGACGACGACAACGATGGCGCCGGTTTCTCCAAGCTTTTGCTGAACCTCGAGAGCATCATCCGACTCACGAACCTCCCAGACGGGCTCCAGGTGCACTACCGCCCCCACTACGAAGCGCCGAGTGCGACAGGGGCGAACTTGTCGCTCGACAAGAGCGACGAGACGGAGGCGGCGGTCGACATGGTGCTGACGTTCGCGACGTTCGTCGAGCGGAAAGTCGGCGGCGAGCCGGAAGGCACGCTCCTCGTCATGCCAGTGCCGAACCCGCTCAAGCCCGACGTGCGCGACGTTCAGACCCGCGTGAAGGCGTTCCTCGTGCCCGACGGCCGCACGCTCATCCGACGCAGCCCGACGGAGCCGCGGCCGGACGACACGCTCTTCCCGTTCCAGCAGAGCGGCCGCAATGGCTTCCTCTTTGGTTCTGTGTACCTGACGTACGAGGAAGTCAAGATCGGCGACGGCGGCCAGGGCGACGCAGCAGCGACGGTCGTTTACGTCGCCAAGGGCTTCTGCGTGCTCTCGAGCCTGCCGCTCGTGCACACACTACGACGGCTCGTCGAGAGCCACATCACGCGCGCAGCGAGCCCGTCCGAGGTCTTGGACCACGACAGCTTAAGCGCGCTCTTCCACGCGACCCTGAAGACGGCCGGTGCGTCCCGAGGAAGCGGAGGTGCGCCGAGCACGACACTCACGAGCCATGCGTCAGCGCTCGCGCGACGGTACAGCAGCGTCCTGAACCTGCCGCTGAGCGTCTTGGAAGCGCGCGTGGACGTGTCAATGCGGCCACTCTTTGAGCAGTTCGGGACCGCACTAGCGCTCCAGATCCTCGGCAGTGCGTTGCTCGAGTGCAGCGTCGTCCTCGTTTCGAGCCAGTACACGCTGCTCACCGAGTGCGCCGAAGCAATCCGCGTGCTCCTGCGGCCGTTCGCGTGGTGCCACGTGTACGCGCCAGTGTTGCCCAAGCCGCTGCTATCGTACCTGCAGTGTCCCACACCGATCCTTGTCGGTGTCCACAGCGCCGTTGCGATGCGCGAGGACCTCCCGTCGTCCGGCTTCTATTTGGTCGCCGACATGGACCGGGGCACGGTCGAGTTCGTCGGCGAGCAGCGAGTGGCATGGCGCCACGTGGGGCTGCAGGACGACCGCAGCGGGCAGATCTTCTTACCCCGCGCGTTCGAGACGGCGAAGCGCAGCTTGGACCGCATCTTCACGCCAGGCCGCTTGCGCTACGACCGCCTCGGTGGGAGCAGTGCGAGTAGTGCGCGCAGTAGTGGCGATGGCGGGAGACCAACCGACGTAGTGGGCACGGATGAGCAGGTGCGGCTCGTGTGCCTCGAGCTCTTTTCCGGACTACTCGCTGGCCACACGAACGCGTGTTTGGTCGTGGGCGACACGAAAGAGTCAGTCGTGATCTTTGACGAGACGCAGTTCCTCTCGACGCGCGACCCGGCGGACGAGCAGTTCTACCACGCGCTCATGCGTGCGCAGTGCTTCTCCGAGATCGTCAGCGCGCACAGCATTGACATGAAGGAGAGCGAGAGCGAACTGTTCGCTGAGCCGAGTGCGGAGCGTGAGATTGGTGCAGGCGATGATGATGAAGACGACGGTGTGATCTAGGGAGGTAGTGATCGAGCGAGTGAGCGAGCGATGGGAGAGGAAGGTAAACTACGCAGAGGGGGCGGGCGAACAAGTGCAAGATGAAGCGCGCGGTGTCCGCTGAGAAGAAATGCTTGGGTGCAGATAGCGATAGTAGCGACAGCGGCAGTGAGGAGACGACGCGAGGCGAACGACACGCCTCGAGTCAGTCCTCGAGAGAGGAGGCGACTGCCTCTTCCTTCTCCTCCTCTTTGCGCGCGACCTTCTTGAGCGGCGAGCTGCTCGCCACGGCTTCGTTCATGTCAGCATTTTCTGCTTCGGCTTCGTCTGTTGGATCTCGAATGCGTTTGTTGGATAATGGTGGGACCGTCAGCTCTGCGCCAGCCACTTCGTCCTCGACGACTCTTGCTTGTGTCGCAGCCGCAGACTTGGTTGCGTCGTTCGTCACTGCATTCTCGAAAGCCTGCGTGTTGTCGTCGTCGGTCGTAGCAGACGGTTCGCTCTCCGCTGCGCTGGTTAAAGGCGTCGGCTGCGCGTCGACGCCTTCGTCGCGTTCAGCACCCGGCTCGAGCGCTTGCGTGTCGGCTTCTTGAACGGCTTGCGTCGGCTCGTCACGACCACTCGCTTGTGTCGCACTACCCTCGTCGTTATCGTCGTCATCGTCTGCAGCCTCAACCATCTCAGCGTCGTCGTCACCTTCTTCGTCGCTTCGAGCAGCAGACGCGCTTGGCAAAGTGTCGGCTGCCAGCGAGTCGTCGTCTTGTGGTGCGTCGTCGTCCATCGGCACGTCGGTCGCTTCGTCAAGCGCTGAGTCCCTCGTCGGCTTGCGTAGGATCCCCAGGAGATCGTCTTCGCTGCCAGAGTCGTCGCTCAGGGTCGTGACTCGACGGAGCCGTCGTCGCGGTCGACCCGACTCGCACGCATCTGACGACGCTCTCGCAGCCATCGCAACGTCGAGATCTTCCAGCTCCGAGCCGGCGCGCTCGTCGTCGTCGTCGCCGCCGTCATCGTCGACAGACTTGCGCTCGTCCTCGTCGTCCGACGAGTCGTGCGTCTTGCGGTGGAGCTTGAGGTACTTGACCCGGCGTTCAATCTGCTCGGGCGTGCGGTCGCGGTCTTGGAACATGTCTTCGTACGAGATCACCTCGTACGCGGACGGCAGGTGGCGGTACATCCGATACATCTTCTCCAAGTACCGGTCTTCCACTTTCGTCCAGTTCTTGGCCCGCTCGCTCGCATTCTTCGCGCGTGTCTTCGTCGTCTTTGGAGCTGCTGCGGCGGCTGTTGGTCCTGTCGCTGGCACCGCAGCGGAAGCAGCAGCAAGCGGCTGCTCGAGGCCCCCAAACTCCGCTTCGCCGTCCGACTCGTTGCCACTAGCACCTGTGGCCCCGCTCTTGTCGGCAGCGACAAGCGACGACGACTGGAAGTCGGACGGCCCGAGCGTGAACTGGAACTCCTCCTCGCCCTCGAGCTCCTCAGCGTCGATCGCTCGCTTCTGGCGCCGTGCTTCGTTCAGTAGTGCGAGCTGCTTCTCGCGGCCAAGCGCGACTGCCTCGGAACGCGATCGCGCCATCGAGTCCTGCGGCTCGTAGTTGCGCTGGAGCAACAGCGCCGACTTGGCCGCGTACGGCTGGCGCAGCAGCGACTCGACAAAGAGCAGCCAGTTCTTGTCCGCGAGCGCAAAGTAGTCGCGCACGACGCCGCGGATAAAGTCGAGGAAGCTCGCCAAGTCGGGCTGTCGCTGGATCGCCGGGTCCTGGAGCATGTGGTGGAAGAGCAGGAGCACGCGGATGTTGAAGAGCAGCGGCTGCATCGTCCACTCCTCGTGCGGGAAGATCCGGAAGTGCTTGGCGCGGTAGAAGAAAGAGTGGATGTAGTGGTTCACCTTTGCGCTGTTCTCGCGGTAGCTCGCGAGCAGGAAGCAGTACATGCGGACCGTGTCTGCCGACAGGATGCTCTGGAAGTACCGGCGCACGTCAAAGTCGGCTTCCTTGCGCTGCATCTCGAGCAGCAGCTGCGCTTGGCGCTCGGCTTCTTCCTCCTCGTCCGACTCGGACTCGGACGCATCGCCTGGCTCCTTCGCCTTCTTCGTCTTCTTCCGCTTGCTGGAGCGTAGGGACGGAGGGAGAGAGAGATGGAGAGAAGGATACATGGTCAGAGGAGACGGAACGAGAGAAAACAGAAGCGAGAGTGCAAGCGAGCGACCCTGCCGCGTACGCTTCCAGCTGCGCCTTGCGACGCGACAACACTTTAATCGTCCCCTGCGCGTCCAGCATCTTGAACACCAGCTGCAATGGTGCAAACAGTGTAGAGCTCTGTCAGTCAACCCCCTTCTCTCTCTCTCTCTCTGTATCAGACACACACACAATCATGTGTGGTGCGTCCTACGTACATGCGTGAGCGTGACAACGTCGGCGACGTACTCCTTCGAGAAGCTCCCAGGCGTCCACGACTTGAGCAGCACCGGCAGGCGGTCGAGAAAGTCGCGCTCGTAGAGGATCTTGTGCTGGAGCGAGTCGGCGATGCGTTGGTAGCGCGGGTCATCGCTCGCGTTCAGCTCCGTCAGGTACGACATCATCTCGGTCAAGAGCTGCACGGAGACCGTCATGCCGTGAGCGTTCTTTACGCTCGCGTATGTCTCGATCGACTGCAGCACAAAGTTGAACGAGAACATGTCGAGCGTCGAGAGCACCGCTTTCTCGTCCAGCACGGGCTTCTCGGGGGCGGGCGGTGCCGGCGTGTCAAAGTCCATGTCTTCCAGGAGTTGTTTCTTCTTCTTCTCGTGCTCGCGCACGTGTCGGCGGTAGAGCGACTTGTGCGCCTGGAGCGTCAGTCGGTGGTACGTCGTGAGGAACCAGACGAGGTGGAAGTACTGGAGCCGGTCGGTCGACACGAGCTTGCTGCTGCCGCGCCGGAACTCGTTCTTGAGCGAATTCGTGAGCTGGAAGTACGACTTGGTGATGATCGAGTCGCAGATCGCCACGAGAACACGCATCGTGCCGCTGCGTTGGGAGTACGCACGCATTTCGCTTGTCAGTGGGACTGTCACTCGAGAGTTACGACACACGAGCGTCGCACCACTGGACGTACCCGTCGGACTCGGTCACTTTCGCAGCCGACGCAAAGATCTCGCTAATGTCCGCTGCTGGTCCGCCACGCTGTCGGGCTCCGCGCTTCCGAGCGACCGGTTTCTTCGCTGCCTGTGGGACCTGCTCGTCCGACGCCTTCGAGAAGTTCGTCAGCAGCGTCGAGCGGCCAGTGGGGCCGACAAGCGTAAGCACGCCACCAAAGTTCGAGTGGCGACGCGACCCGCCGAGCTTCGGCTGCGACGACAGCTTCTCCGTGTTCAGTGCCTGCGTCAAGTTGGCAACGGGAGGCGCAGTGTGCGAAGCGATAGACGACGCTCTGTGGGTTCTGTCTGTCGACACAGCTGGAGGAGCGCCTGGATCGTCTGCACGTGTGAGCTGCTGCTTTGCAAACGCAGCGACGAACTTAGGGTGCGAACACGCGAGCGTGAGGTCCATCATCTCCATGATGAGCAGGTTCCATTCGCGGTTCTCGGCCGACTCAATGTCCTGGCGGCCAAGCAAACCCACAGCGAGGGTTAGGTCAGCATCCACGCCAGTCCCACACTGGCAACAAGCGTCGAGTCGAGTTCAGGGGCCACTGCGTACCTGCGCGAACAGTAGGACCATCTCGTACGCGCTCTCGTCGTGGAGTGTCTGGATAAAGTCTTCCTGGAGGTGACTCAAGTACGTCGTCGTGGACGTGACGAAGCGCGGGTCTTCGTTCGGGATCGCGAGGACGTTCCGGATGAGCGTAAGCACGAGTTCCATGTTTAAGTAGTCCTGCACCATTCAGTCAGTCCGTCAGTCAGTCCATTCCAACGTGAGCGACTGTGAGTTGACGACTACAAGCCCACACGCGTCCAGACTACCACAGAAGCAGCCACTTCCTCCATTCACTCACTTGCGCAGTGCGTGCTGAGCCTCTGCGTGCGAGCGGGTCCACGAGGATCGTCATGAGGATCGGGACGACGTCGTGGCGCAGGAACGCGTGCTTGTACGCGCGGAGGTACGTGAGCTGCTGCGCAATGTGCGTCGACTCCTTCGTCGGCTTCATCGTGAGCATCACGAGCACCTTGAGGATCGAGTACACGAGCGACCTGGGCGAGCACAAGAGCATACATTAAGCAAGAGAGAGAGAGCGAATGTGGCGCCAGCACACACTCTTCCACCAGTCCGCTCATCCCCCTCCTTCCACACACGCACGCACCAGTCGTGCTGGTGGTTCAACAGCAACGGCAGCAGCTTCTTTTCCAGAATCTTCCACTTCCCGAGCTGCTTCGCCACGAGCCGGAACTTGGCGTGGTCGCGCCGGATCGCCCGCTGCAGGTCGTGGATCCACTCCTCGCAGTCTTCGCCACGCATGAACGCGGGCGCCTCGCCCTCGTGCTCCACGCGCAGCATACCGAGGTTCGAGCACACGAGCAGCAGCTCGTTCATCATCGCGCGGTCGAGCGCCGGCTCCTTGCCGCCCACCGCCCCCGCACCGTCCTCGTCCCCGGACGACAGTGCAAAGTCCTCCAGCTCCTCGTCCTCCTCGCCGTCGCCGACCGCGCCAGCTGCATTCGCGCTCATGTTACTGGCGCCAGCCGTGCGTCGCGCCTCGGCTTCTGCGGCCGTCTCGACGCTCTCCTGGACGTCGGTGGCGCCGGCGCCAGCACGCGGCAGCTCCCGC
>JAASFJ010001141.1:0-11610 GCA_023333755.1 Globisporangium uncinulatum
CTGTACTTGCATGTCAACGAAAAAACCCTCCTGCTGTTAAACCCTCTAACCCGAGGTCTTATTCTGTATCCTACAGAATAAGCGTTGTATTTGAATAAAGTATACTCGAAAACAACCGTTTCGAATGCTGTTTGAAGGACTCCAACTCAAATCAGCTCACATGACAATTTGATTGGCTGGAGGTTTCGATCACTTCCCACCATATGGCTTTTCACTCCGACGTGATTGGTGTATCGGTCGCGGCCAGCACTCTAACATCCTCAACACACAAATACCATCTCCAACTCGTTCTTGTCGTCTGCTTGTCGTGGAGCAAGCGAGGTAGGTTTGGCGCGGACGCGGCTAACGAGCGGCTAGAAGCGCTTCATGCTTAAAGATGTTGTCTCAAACGCAAAAGAAAAAATTGGCCAGTTCCTTACTAACCAAGTTAAAAGAAGAAGGAAAGACTGGCCAATATATTCATCGTAAATGCTGCTGTGTACGCTACTCCTTCTCGCTCCTGCTGTCCTTCTCTTCCTCACTACTCTCACGGCACCGTTTACGGAACCTAATGCATTTCAACTCCCTGGGGATGTTCTTCCCGTCGTCTCACGTATCGTGCCAGATCTGCGAGCAAGTAAGCGTGCGGCCTTACTCCATGCAGCGCACATGACGACACAGCAGCACGTGTCCGCCATAGTGATCGTTGCAGCGCATGCTGAAATATCTCGTTTCGAATGACTTGGACGTCGTGAACACGAGCACACTTTACAAAGATACTTGCGCCGCTTGTGCTGCCAGCCAGACGAATAGAACTCGTCTGTGTTGATGAGAGTGCGCGATGGTCAGGGGAGCGGCACAGTGACAAGATCCTCTGCCTGCATGTTATGCTCGAATTGCAGCTCTCGCAGACAAAGCAGCTCGCTGTGCAGCCGGCGCATGTAGACGGCGTGCGTCATCGCCTTCTTCCGGCGCTGCTCCTGCATGATGCGATGCACGATTACGCCATTAAAGATGGCCATGTCGACGAGTCCGAGGAATAACTGCTTGTAGTACTTGCGAAAACTCACGCACTTTTGGATAGAGTTCCGCTGGAGTCCTACCTGATCGTGGTTGTCGGCACCGCCCATGCCGCCAGTGTTGTCTACGACCAGCTGAGAACAAGGCACCACAGAAATTGAGCCGTTCTTCTCCGTAGGCTTCACGGCCGTCGCACGCGTGCTGCACCCGTGACAAAGGTGTTCACCGGCCTCGCATCCATAAACGATAGTGCCACGAGGAAAGCGTGCTTCTGCGACTGTCCGATTCGATACTGATCACGCGGCTTTGCTTTTAGCTTTCTCTTTTTGGTACTGGATCGCCGAGCACAATCCGAGTCTGTTCGTGCGAAGAATCCCCACATGGTAGATTTCCATCTCGTGAAGCTTGAGCGACAGCTGGACAGACAACTAGTAGTTGTCTGTGATGATGGGTTGTTTCCGTGGCTTCCCACAAAGTACTTTTGTGACGTTCCATTGAACTTGGTTCCCTATTTGCTCGGCTTGTTTTTCATGTAGACAAGCATTGGGTTGAATTGGCTTCGGTTTGGCACCATATCCTCGTCGAACGAGATACATTCCCCAGCCGGTACCCGTGCCGGATTGTATGCTTGAGTGTCTGCAGCACGGGCCGAATCTTCTAAGCCGTGTCTCGCCTCGCATCCCTGCACTCATTGCCATTGATGTGCAAAATCCTCTTGGTCACCTCGAAGCGGTCTTGCATCATGTAGGGAGAGAATGTACCGCGAGGTATCTCTCCATCCTCCTTGGTTGACCAGTGCTTCGCGAGACCGTCGTGGATGGTGGAGACCGTTCGTGCGATCAGTAGGCCGAAGACGTGGACGACCTCATGGGGCTTGATCACCTTAAGTGACGCAGCTCATCCTCGATCTCGTCGACGTCAGGAACTGCCTTCTGTGGGTCCTTGAGCTACTCCTTCAACATCTGTTCTCGCTTCGACTCCGCCATCGCTGGGATGCTCTGCGTCCGAAACAAGTTCGACTCGTCGGCGGTCCAAATCCACAGCGCTTTGAGAAAGAAGTAGAAGAACAGACCCAAAGGCGAGTCTGCAAACGCCACCGCCGAACGCGTCGGTCCACACTCGCCATCGTGGTTGTCGTCTTCCTCATCCAGAGTGAGGCTGCCTGTTATCACGTATCATTCAGAGTAAGCTTTCCGGCTAGATCCTGTAGTATGTGTGATACAGACTTGCCCATAGTACTTTCATCGTAGGTTGTCCATCCTGATCCCGAAAGCTCACGCAGCTGTGCATCTGCATCGCCGAGCGTAGTAGACACAACATCTTCCTTGTCGTCTGTAGAATCGACCTTTTGCATCCCATCACAGTCGCTATCTGCGTCCACCGACTCCTCTGTCATCATCATGCTTTAGTCCTCGCCGTCAGACTCTGTGTCGACTAGACCAGTCGGCAGAGATTGATGTCGTCGGGGTCGACTGCACAAAATAGATCAGTCTTCTTAGCGTCTCATCAAAGTCATCGTCGTCGAACTGCGATAAGGAGCTCGAATCGCTGTCACCGTCGCCGTCGCCGGACTTAGTCTCGTCATCCACGGCGGCGAGAGATACAGCAGGCGACGGTGGCGACGTGACACCTCGCTGCGGCGAAGGTGGACTTGGCGAGGGTGCAAATGCAGGCTGCAGGTCAGCAAGCGCAACAACTGCAGTCGCCGCACCTTGCGTGGCGGGTGGTGGGGCAGTAGGTGTGACAGCAGCAGTGACCGGAGCTTGTGGGGCTGCTGGCGGAGCAGGTGCCGACCGATTCGCCAATTGGTACGACGCAGCCTTCCCCATCGGTGGAGCCCGCCCACCCGCCAGAGGCTGCAATGCGAGCGGCCCCATCAGCCTCACATACACAATCAACTCATTCTCGCCTGCATACGTATAGTACGTGAGATGCCAGTACCTCATAACAATGAAAGAGCGTGCTCATGCGTACCAACAAAGCAGATGTCCCCGCGCTTGTCCACGTCAAGCGCGTCAGTGACGCCAGGCTTAACGTAGGTGAAGTCGACGCTCAGGCCTGTCGGCTTCCTCGCCTTCCAGCCTCCTCTCGTCAACTCGCGTCACAGCTACTTGAAGGTCTTCTCGTTGCGGTTCATCGACTTTTCGATTGTGAGCAAAACAAAAACGAGCGACGAGTGGCATGTGGAGAGGAGAGAGCGCCTGCCATCCAAATCCAAATTATCAAACCAAACTTCTCGCAAGTTTATACAGCCGTCTCTTGTTGCACTGGGCGTCATCGCACCGTTACATTCAGTCTCGCCCATACAAACTGTCATATGCGGAAATTCAGTGCTGTTCCATACCTCTCGGAATATTAAATACTGCCAAACAACTTTTTAGTAGGATGTAGAATACTGGAGTAGAGGGGTTAACGTTATGGGTTCACTCTCACAGTCGATAACATAGGAAGATTAAGTAAAAATTATCAATCTCAGCCATGTATCATACCAGGAAATATGTATGTGCATGCATTTGACGGCGCCGCGAAGAAAAGAAGGGAGCGTAGCCGAAGCAGGCACCGGTAGGCTGCCAAGTGAGTGAAGCGAGCGGCGCGCAACAGTTATCTGCGTAGGCTGATCCAACGACCAGAGTTTACTGAGCGGACCTAGCATAGAGCTTTTCGAATTCATCAATCGTTTCGTAAAATGATGAACACATCGGAGGCTCTAAGAGCCAACTGAGTGTTTACAACTACTGACTTAAGTTAAGGTTTAGGTTAAAATAGTACAATGTACTTTCTGTGTAATTTTACACGAATTTCGCGCCGGAATTAATTGTTTGTTGCACCTGTGTGAGAAATTAAGTTGGGTAGTTTGAGCGAAAATTTCAAATTGACGGAAGTTGACTTCTGTCAGTATGAACATTTGGTTTATTTTGATATAAGTGAATACGTGATTTACACCACGCCACACCACCCAGCGAACAATTCCTACTTCGGTGATCTGATTGGGCAAAACGACAGTATCTTCCTGTTCAAGATCATTGATGCAAAATCGCACGAGGTGAGGAATGTCGGAGACGATGCACGACGGCAGCAGCGAGATGTTGGTGCATGGCCACCAAGCACACACCGATCTAACACTCGTGAGCACGCGCTGCGACGGTGTCGACTACAGAGCTGCTGTCGAGGCGATCCTCGCGCAGTTTCGAGCTCAAGCTGAACAAATGGTGCACGCCCAGCTCGAGCAGCAGACACTCAACCGTGACGACGTACTGGCCATCTTTCCAGGCGTATGGTTACGCTAAAGTTGCCACCCAGCAGAATACGGAGCTGCGTCTCCAGGCAGCTATCGAGCAGAGCCACGCAGTGAGCCCACGCGCGCTGGTGACTCTCGCCGATGAGCGTGCTTCAGAGACAAAGCGCGAGATAGAAGACGGTGTTGCTCGAGCGCTGGACACTGTCGGCGTGAACACCCTCGCCAAGGCCCAGGGAGCAGCGATCGCGAGCTTAAAAGACTTTGCGAGTGAGATCCACGAAAGGTTTGACGCAGGTGTCAAGTCAGCGTGGATGAAAGCATGCGCGGAAGTAGCTGAATACCTCCGAAACAAGCTGGCTTAGTTCCTGAAGGATGCCCAGACGCACATTAACAGTGTGCTCTCGCAGCTCGAGAAGGCGAAGGCTGACAGCGAGCTCTCAACAGTGAACACAGCGCAGTCTATGTTTAGCGGTCTTGAGGATGAAGTTGAGAGCAAGGTTAAAGTCGCGATCGGAGATGTGCTCAAGCGCCAAATGGAGGTGGCCACCAACGACACAAATTCGCGCCTCCAGAAGCACTTCCATCATCTTCTGGAGGTGTACGTCAAGGTCGGCTTGGCTGGCCAACAGGCAACCGCGGTGAACTCGGCGGAAGCGACAGAAATCGAGTCGAGGGAATGTCTGATGCATGCAACTGATGCTCGCCTGTAGGCGACTCTCAACAACAAGTTAGCGGAGATGGCGCAGGACGCTTTTGTCAGCGGCTCGGTGGCAGCGAGCGAGGTCTCGTGCGCCGTCGTCGCGATGCAACAGCACATCGACACTGCTGTTGTAGCGACCGTGGAGAAAATATTGGGCATCTCGAGCGGTAGATGTAACTCACGATACAAGACCGTGTTGGAGAACCACCTGTCGAGAGCGCTCCTCATGGCCGAGACTACCGCCGACGAGTGTGCTCAGTGCCGCGCAACATCGACGGACATGAAGATTCGCCAGCTCGAGGATCGCGTCTCGTGCAAGGCGATTGTTGCGCCTGCCTCGCCGCCTTTGCCAGACGTCAAGGTAGAGCCAGTGCCCACCGAGATCATTCAGATCGACGCCGGTAGCGCAGCAGTCGTGTCAGCATCCAGTGCTGCTGTGCTTCACATTGGTGGCGGGTTGACAGCAGTTGTGCCAGCACCAGATGCTACTGTGTTGCACATAGACGGCTGTCTCACAGCGGTGGTGCAAGTTCCCAGCGCTGCCAAGTCCTCGGACCCCGCCGCTTGTGCTGCTTCGTCGCCACCCACCGATGGGGCTCACACAACGACGCACGATGAGGGCAGGCTGCCATCATTACCGACACGTTCCGAGACGGTCGCTAATGCTGGCATGGTGCCAAGCGAACCCAGCGAGCAGTGCCCACTTCAGTGGCTCTTCGCGAAGATGTTCTCGAAGGCTCCAAGCGCCGCCACCTCGTCGGAAGTTCCCTCCGGTGTCAACGTCTCGGTCGAAATGCGTTTGAATAGATGCTGGACGTGATGGCTCGACTCGTGACCGAGCAACTAGAGGACGACGACGCTTCGAAAAAGAATGCTGCCGATCTGGAACACATGCGTGTTCGTCAGGTCAAGGATGATGTGCAGTGCTCCGAGCTGCGGCTGGCAGGCTGCATGTGGATCTACAGCGCATTTGGGAGGAAATCCTGTATCAAATGGAAGAGGAGTGAGAGTACGAACGAGAATATAGTGTCGTCACGCCGGCGAGTTCGCCTCATGCCTCGTTTCGTGTGCCAGACACTGCTGGGACTTTTTCAACTCCGCGTCTACATTGCCAACGTCTGAATATTTTCATTTGGTCACAACTGCTCGTGTATATCATGTTGCTAGGCACCAGTCAAGCGCATAGATCCGCGCGAATGGCTCGCACGCTATACAGGTACGCATGGGTTGCAATGCGACCAGGTGCACAGCCAGCGGCTAGTCTTTTATCTCCTACTCTGGGCTCGAGGAGAAGATATTCTCCAGCTGCACTGCCATCTCGGCGATCTCTTGCATCGCACCGACGAGGATGTGCGAGGGGATGGAAAGTGACAAGTTCTCCTCTGAGATCACCTCACACTGGCCGAGATTAAGGTACTCTCGGTTGCAGGCAATAAAAGCTGCCATATCCACCTTGCTGGCGGCGAAACTAGTCTCTGCGGCGTGACCATCCGTTCGCACAAACCGAAATCGCGTTCAATCTGGCTGATAACATCGGAACTGCGAACACGTTTTTTGCCACTATTGGGAGGAACTTATATTTCCCGGAGATAAACTGCTCCTGCAAGGAGGCGAACACAGACGGCAGGTCCCCGAACGTGTTCGACAGGTACCACGCGAACTCTTCCTCGGCGCGAGACCCCACCGCGTCAACAGGGGTTGCCGGCGTCTGATTGTTAGTGTGGTCGAAAAACGACAACAGCTCCCAAGGGAACAACACCTCCGTGTCGTCGACAGTGTCTTGCAACGTTTCTGGCGCCGATACGCTTAAGAAGCGCGTCACCTGCAGCATAAACTATATCAATTTATCGTGAATCTTGTACTTGATCGTGTCGGCGATTTGGACACACTTCGCTGGTGGAACGCCCCTCGCTACGCGTTGCTCAACTTGATGGTGTGCAGCGCAGTCCCCCTTAGATGGTTGAACTCCGGCTGCAGCAACAATTGCATCTTTAAGAGAAACGGGGTTGAGAGGCGGACAGATGCGCCAGTGTTTCTGTTGCAAAATCTGGGGTCGAGTGCCTCGGCGAGCTGGATACGCGTACTGGCGACCAGGGGCTCCAGGAGCGCCGTACTGACTGCTTGATCTGAGCTGCTGGCAGCAGTGTAACGTGGCACCAGGAGATCCTCGTTGATAGCGGTCATGCGGACCCGGAACAGGGTGAGCAGCGTGCGCACTTGCGTCGGCGGCTCTGCCCGGATTAGTTTTTTGAGCTCGGTGATTGGCGTCAGCAACGACATGATCTGGATCAATTCTGTCTCTTTGTCGGAAAGGGGGAAAGGGCGGTGCGGCGATGATCTAATCGCGGATGTCGCGCGTGCACGGAACCACTCCTCGACCGGCGTCCACTTTTCCAGTACGCGCTTGAACACTCGTGTGAGTAATAGAAATCGATGCGACCTGCTGTCGAGGAGCTGTACCGAGTTGCTCGTTCACTGGCGGTTCTCCATGTCACAGAGCGCCTCTAATAGTGTCCCCATCAGTTTCACGTCCTTAACGAGGCAGATAGTAACTCGGATGTCGTTCATCAGCTCGGTCATATCTGGGCTATGCAATGTGCGACGGCGCTCGATCCCCAAGATGTGCTTGGTCGCAGCGTTCGGCATGGGGGCAACACACAACTCCCAGTCGAAATTGATGCCGATCCATATCATCCCCCTCGCGTCGCCCCCCCCCGTAGCTCACTGCCGTAAACAGGTCTGATGCTTCATCCCGAAGTTGTCCATTACCGCATAAGCCACCGCTTGAACGGCTTTCGGATGCCTTTCTCACGTTCTATGTAGTCGGGGTTGAAGCGGCGTACGCCGAGCATGATTGACTTCATCTTCCAGTTGTCGTCGACAAAGTACACGCGAACACCAAGATAGAAGCTGCCTTGTGTGGGACACGTCCAGAAGTGGGTAACCAGAGTCAGACACTGTGCACCACTCTACACGCTTTCCCTGGAGGTGCTGCGTCACCTCCGACTCGGCCAACGCGTACATCTCGATGATGCTTTGCGTCACGGTCTTCTTGTTCAGCAAGGCTTGGAACCGGTCTTGAACGAATTCGTCGTTGATCACAATGGAGACATCGTACTCGACAAAGACGAGTAGATGATTGTTGTACACGGTCCGTCCTGTTTTGACGAGCAAGCGCAAACGCGTTGGCTCTTTTGACAACACCGGTGACGCCGTAAGCAGTCCGATTTCTTCGTCTCGCGAGCGCTTGTTGTCAGACACCGCCTCGGCCCATTCCGATACAACCACGTGCGCTTGCTTCAAGTGAAATGTTGCGTTCGTCGTCTTGTTGCCGTTGAAGGCGTAGAAAGCTTGAGCGTCACGACACGCCTGACTCGCAAGACAAATCCGGCCTATTTGCTCGTTCGGAGCCTGGTTGCTGCCCTTTCGCCTCATGTAGCTCTTGTCCAGCAACCTGACGCCCCACGTGAACGGCACCAACCACTCCCGTGCTTGGTGAGCTTGAAACTCAAGCAGCGAGTCGTCATACAGCCGGATGTTCTTCACGGCAACCTCATAAGTTGCAGGAACTGGTGCCATCATGGCTGCTGCGAAAGATCCCGTAGAAGCATGTCAGAGCACTTCTCAGACGCAATCGCAACGGCAAACCCACGCTGGTTGTGATGGCGGCAGCAGCGCACCGCTGACGGCGAGTGCTATGACTTCGTGTACTCCCCTAGGGCTGTAGGTGATGCAGTTGTCTGCGAGTGGGCTGCTGTCTGTGTTGTACAAAGCAAACAGAGGAGTGGCAGCTGTAGAACTGCACACGTGCAGCAAAATATCGCGTAAAGGCAAATCAGAGATTATCAGCTTCGTACCAGAGGTGCTGTGGCTAGCGCGAGTGTCGGTGTGGATCGCTACGTGCAGGCGGGTTAGCAAGTCTCGCCTGACACGTGAAATTTGCTGTCTTTTCAAGAAAAAAAGATATGCCTTGCCTTTCATGCAATCATCATGCCGAAATATGAAGGTCCATGCGTTGCTCCAATAAAGAAACTGATTCATTTGGAGCAACATGAACATTAAGAAACGTAGTTCACTACAGAAGGTTTGCTGCGAAAATTTACAATCATAATAAATGACCGAAGGTCAAAATCGCGAATTTCAATCTTCGGTTGCTGAACCTCCATTACAGGGGTGCAATTCACACAATTATCAGGTTCGCAAAGTTTTCGTTTTATGACGAGATTGCCTTTTTATCGTGGTGTGCTCCACAACTCCCCCCGTTGTGAAAAATCTCAGGCCTTGGAGTGAGCGGGCAGTTCGTTGCAGGCAGTTGCACAACAGCGCAGAAGTGAGAGTGCGTTCATGCCGAGCTGAACCTGCTAGGCATTGAATGTGCGTTGACCTCACTCAAGAGTAGGTTAAACCTCAATGAAGCTGAGTACAGTCAGCAACAGGGGAAAAGCCTCTCATGTCGAGTGCCGCCCATTTGTGTAGCGTTTGTAGAGTGGTGTGTGCAGATAAATGGTGCGTATGGCTATGTGTGGCTGTAAATGGGTGTGTGACATGGGCGTGGTAACTGAACATCTACAGAGCCTCGAGGGGTTAATGAAAGTGAGCCCGAACTCGATGCTTGCGTTTGAGAGTACTTGAATGTCTCTACGAGAGCAGGAAAGCGCACAAAGAGGAACTGCAGCCATGAGAGGATGAAGATGCTACTGGCAGCAGACCCAAATCCGTACGTGAGGACTGCCTGTGCGGAATGGCCCCAGAGGATCAAGGTGAGGGCAAACGTCGAGGATTGAGCGCGGTCATTGTTTTAGAACTGGCACGAAAGCGGCGACAGCAACAAGAGAGTAAGCACCAGCAACGACCTGAAGAGGTGGCGCTGAACAGGCAGATGTTCGAATGAACCGGAGACTTGTAGCTCCGGCAGACATTAAAAAGGCAGCGCAAGCAGACTTAAATTACCGCAATCTAGCAGCAGATGCTGATAGTGCTCGAGAAGCACGTGAGGAATCCGGTGGAGCAAATGAAGTGCAGCAACTTCACCTTCAACCGCAACAATGTAAGTGAATTTCATTATGAGATGCAAGGTCTAGTCGGACGAAGTTCAAAAGTTCATCTAAGTAGCTGTGGAGCGTACATAGAACAATGTCGAAGGGGGAGCTAGGTTGACTGCCTCCACGAGCACAAAACTGGCAATTGCTGATGTAGTCAGCGATGACGGAAAGCTTGCCAATTAGGGAGAGCCTAATCTTGAGATTCTCCATCAGTTCCAAGAACTCCACTGACTCACTATAATGCCAGAGACCCACTCCACCGCGTCACGGACACTGTACATGTGTCGGATGAACTCCAGTTGCTTTCTTGAAAGCGCATTTCATTTTATGGAAGCAGCAGCTATCGCTTCACCTGATAGGCGGAGTCACCATACAGGCAAAACTGCGGAAAGCTCGTTTGCATGCGCTCACCTAGTAGGCTCTGCTGCAAGAGCGCGATATAATGGTGGTGTCCGTCCATCGGACCCACCAGCGAAACGATGGGTCCGTTCGCAAGCACAGCCATTTAAAACTTTATAGCATGGACACGCTTGTGTCCATTCTAGGCTTGCCCATGGTGTAGTGTTGTGTAAAATCAGCCGCACGCTCCCATTCACAAAGTCTGTGTGCGACGCAACGCAGCCCACCTTGTCGCGATGTCTTGGCGCTCACTGTTCGCCAATCGCCGCGATCATGTCTTTGTCAAACACCATCTTGGATGCGATGGCAGCATACATCATGCCGACGGTCACCGAGAATTCAGACAAGAGTATCGCTGGACTGCGTTTGAACCAACTGGCTAACTCTACCCAGCGGTAAGGGTAGGCGAGATGAACTAGCAGGCTGCACAGCACTTATGAACTGCTGACTGGGACGCGATGCTTCCTGTAGATCACAGCTGGGAACGGTAGTTTTGCGTGGATGCAGACGATTTCGTTGTGCAGGGATGGGAAGCTGTGCTGGGACATGCCAGGTGGTATCGCTCGGAGATTAATGGCGATATGTATAGCTGCGACGCGGTTGTGTGGCAGTTTGCTAGCGACCGCGCTCACGATCAAAGTGAGAGCGTCTTCGAGTAGATAGACGTCGTATTCTACGAGTGCAGCAATAGTCTGCTCGTCCGTGTTTCATTTTTAAACTTGTTTGAAGATTTTTTTAGTTTAGATAACGATACTGTTTCCCAACACAATCTCACAAAGTGGAGCACCTCCATATCTCTATTGCTGAAGCGGACGGATAAATTGACCATTCTTCCACAAACATTTATTTCTTTTCGAAATTCGTGTGAAAATTACACAGAAAGTACATTGTACGATTTTTAATCTAAAACTTAACTGAAGTCAGTAGTTGATATCAATCAGTCAGTTCTTCGAGCCTCCAACGTGTTCATCAATTTATGAAACGATTGCTGGATTCGAGACGGTCTGTGCTAGGTCCGTACAGTAAACTCCAGTCGCTGGGCTCGCCCACGCAAGTTACGATTAGGGGCCACTCACTTCACTCATTTGGCAGCCCGCCAGTGCCTGCTTCAGCTTATCTCCCTACGTTTCTTCGCGGCTCCGTTAAATATACGTACTGAATTAGATAATTTTTATTTATAACCCTACCCCCATAAATGTACGGTAAATAGCACACCGCAAGAGAATTTCTAC
>JAASFJ010001142.1:0-11603 GCA_023333755.1 Globisporangium uncinulatum
ACCAATAAACTGAGCCAATCATTTTTGACTTCGCATTTGTATGCTCCCCAAGTGTGCGTAGATTGTGACCCACTGCAGATTCCACTTGTTTGTATCGGAGACCTCTTGCAGAACTGAAATTGAGTGCTTGTAGTGTATGGATTCGACTTTGCGTGTGATCGGATGCGTCATATCTAAATGGCGGCTCATGAAGTGCAGTGGTTGGCAAGATATGGACATGTTTGTTGGTGTGCGTATATTTTTGTCCTTGAGTGTAGGATTGCATCGGGATTGCATCGGGATTGCAGCAGATTGCAGAGGAGAGCGGCGGACTTCCTTGAAACCAGATGGCACACAGTCAATTTCCAAAAAGCCATGCAATTGCTAGCATAGTAATTGCCTTCCGAACTGTCTCTCTGATGAGCTCCCTGTTCGCTCCTCATTTCCGAATCGACACTCGCACGCTTAGCTCCCTCCACCTCTCCGCCTCGCCTACCAACGATGAACGTGTTCGCTACCACCAGTGCGCTGCTCCTGGCGTCGCTCGGCTCTGTCGCGGCCCACGGCAACATCGTCGAGCCTGCAGCCGTGTGGAAGCAGGGGTACGCGTCGAACGGGTTCGTGAGCGAGATCAGCAACAGTCTCTGGGGCGAGCAGGACGGCAGCGTGTATGGCTACGGCCCGGAAGGCGCGGTCAAGTACTTTACCAAGAACTTCCCGACGTCTGGCTCGAGCACACTGCGTGACCTCATCATGAAGAACCAAAAGATGTACTCGGCCGACAAGGACAAGACGTGCGGCGACACGATCAAGGACGACGCGAAGCGCGTGGCGATGCCGAGCACGGTCAAGTTCTCGGGCTTCACGCACCCAGGGCCGTGCGAGCTCTGGTGCGACAACACGAAGCTCGCGTTCGACAACGATTGCGCAGCCAAGTACCCGAGCGGCAATGTGCCGGTGGACGCGTCCAAGTGCGCAGGCGCCGACAAGTTCGCCATCTACTGGATCGGCGTCCAGGGCTCGCCGTGGCAAGTGTACAGCAACTGCGTGTACCTGTCCGGCTCGAAGGGCGGCTCGACGTCGACGCCCAAGCCAGCGACGACGACGAAGCCAGCAGCCGCGCCCAAGCCCGCGACGACGCCCAAGCCGACCACAAAGAAGCCGGCGGCGGCACCGAAGCCAACGACTGCTGCTCCAGTGGCGAACGACGCGGACAGCGAGTACACGACGCCGACTGCGACGAAGAAGTGTGCGCGCAAGATGCGCCGCGAGTAAATGCATAGGAGGGGCGACAAAGGGAGGAAGGGAAGCTTGTCCCGTTGGCGCTCTTGTATCTATCTGCACGTCATTCTCGTCCAAGGTAGGTAATCAATCCAGTCTTTATCCTCCGAGTGCACAGTCCAGTACTGACACAGTAGCTCTGTTGTCCACGTTCAGCTCCATCCGAATGTCGCCAATACTGTAATAGCAAAGGAAGACTGTAAATATGCTCACCACACATCTGTTTACGATACTATCCTCCCTCCCTTTTCTCACTACTACACTCTGCTGTCCGCTCTCTCTGCTTCGCACTGCGCGAGCATCGCCTGGAGCTGGTCCACGAGCTCACGAGCGCTCGGCCGCACTGTCGGATCGAGCGAGAGACACCGGCGGCCAAGCGCGACAACGTCCGCCCGGCTCTCGGGCGAGAACTCGGCCTGGACAGAGCCCATAGTCACCATGTGGAGGATCGCGGGCTCAGGGAGCCGACGGCCGTCGGGCGTCGCGACGCTCTGGTACGGCAACGCGTGCGTGTCGAGCTCCGTGAGCACAACACCGAACGAGAACACGTCCGCGCTCTCGTTGTAGTTCTCGCCGAGCATGATCTCGGGCGCCATCCAGAGCGAGGACCCAATGTTCGCAGTGAGCGTCCGCGTGACTTGCGACGAACTCTCGCGGGAGACGCCAAAGTCGCTGAGCTTTGCGTCCCAGCGCTCGTCCACGAGGACGTTCCGGGACTTGAGGTCGCGGTGGATAATGAGCTTCGGCGAGAGCGAGTGGAGGTACGTGAGCGCTTCAGCGACATGGACGGCAATGCGGAGCTTCCGGGGGTCGCGCCAGCCGACGGGTTCGCCCCGTTGGGTCCACTTTTGCAGCACTTTGCGCAAGTCGCCGTGCGCCATGAGCTCCGTGACAATGCACAGGTCTTTCATCGCGTCCCACGCAACGCCGAGGAACGTGACGACGCGCACGTGGCTCAGGGACGCCATCATGCGCACTTCGAGCATAAAGTACTCGAGACTCTCGAGGTTCTGCCGCGTCTCAGGCAGCAGCCGCTTGATCGCAACGCGCTGGCCACGGAACGAGCCGTCAAAGACTTCCCCAAACGCCCCGCGACAGAGCAGCGACCGCATCCGGATCTCTTCAAACGGCACGCGGGCCGCTGCGACTGCTGGGTCGCGCCAGATCGCGTTCAGTGTCGCCGTGTCGCTGCTGCTTGTGCTCACTATGTCTGCGGTGCTGCCAGTCGACGTGGGCGACGCGAGCGACGACCGACGCGGCTGCGTCCGCGTGCGCGTGTGGTCGCTGCTCGTCGCTCTCCACGTGCTGCTCATGCTGCTCACAGATGCCCGGGGGCCACTCGCGTGCGCTGCGTCATCGCCCTCGGAGCTGCTCTTGTACACGTCCCGGCGCTGCTGTGTCCGGCGGTTGTTCCGCCGCATGACAAAGAGCAGCGTGACGATGATCACGACGGACACAGCGGCGACTGCGACCACGAGGTCGTACCGCTGAGCGCTTGGCGCGCTTGCAGACGACGCGCTCGCGTCGCCGTCTACAGGCGGGCCCGCCATGCGCGGCTGCGACGTCGCGATCTTCTGGTCCATGGTGGTGCCGCCTGCGCCAGAGCTCGAGCCGAGCCCTTCGGACGTCGACGCGTTCAATGCGCTCTGCTGAAGCTCACGCGCCGCCATGTCGGTCCAGTTGTCGCACACGCGGGTGGTGCTGGCAGTCTCCGCTCTCTCTTAGCTCAGCTCGCTCGTGGGCTTCGTTGGCTTGCGTGAGCTGTTGGGTTGTGGACTGCACTGCCGCAAAGGGGTGTGTGCGTGAGTCAAGTGCCCGGCAGGTGGTGCGGTCCGCCCAGATTTCATCCCTCGCACTCGCACTTGAATTCCCGCTTGTGCGCAATTATCAAAGTCCGTATGGTATTTCATGTCATCCGATCCCAGAGGTTGATCTATTCATTCATGATTTCTTCCTGCATTTCTTTGTTTCCTCTTCAATCCGTTTGTGAACTAACTGCATGTGAAAATGTAATATTCCATGCTGGTCGTGAAAACTGAGACTGTACCCGTTCAATGATTTGCGGACAGCCAGTTCTTCCGCAGAGTGATTTGGGATCGTCGTGCGGTTCAGTGACACCGAGTTTGCCTGAGTGCCGCTCGAGCAGCTGACTAGCTGAGCTGCTTTCACTTTTGAGCAGAAGCTCGAGACGAGCTTCTGCTGGCCAAGCGAGCGCGAAGTGTGTGTGTGTGTGTGTGTTCAGAGCTTGGGTTGGGAACCAAATTGCGAGAGGCATTTGATTGATGTGCTTCGCACTTGTGGTTGGCGGCACGACTGTCCCGAAACGTACCGTGGTAGAGTGGTTGCAAGGCAAGCAGCCGCGCTGTCCACAAGGTACGAAGATGGCGTGGCGACCAATCCTCTCAATCAGCCTGCCGACTTGCACGCTGCCTACGGACACAAGAGGCGCGGCATGTCCACGAACGAATTTCTCCACTGTATTCTGCTCTCTCACCTCGGCGTCGCAAAAGGAACAAGACTCACGACTCGTGAGACTTGCAGGCGCAAGTCTGTGATGGGGGAGCCCAGCGAGGTGATTTTTGAGACTTTTTGTACGAGTACCACCTCGGGTTTTCGATCGAAAAGATCAAAATCGCCTTGCATTATTGCTGAAGTCGACGCTGATAGCTCTGTGAAAGCCCCTTTCCAACGGAATGGCGTGACGCTGCCTGGCTGGAGTTTTCAATCAACGTCACCACCCTGGCACGAGCGAACCAGAGTACAGTATCCTCAAACACGTTCGAGTCGAGTATGCGTCGCGACATCAGCTCGGACAACAGCGTCGCGACAACAAACCACCAGTGAATCGCAGTCGATTCGACTTGTACATACAATTATCAACACAAGATTCGAGTATATCCATTTCCAAACCGACCTGTCCAAGAAATCCCATGAGGAATGCAGCTCAGCACCACAGCTTTCAGCGCGCACCTGCCCTACTTGCCAGCGACCGAATGAATGACCACACCTCCACCTCACCACCTTCGCACCAAGGAAGGCCCCTCACGTCTGCGGTCGTTTGCGTTGGGAGTTCTTCTCACATTAATAAGTTTAAAAGTCCGGAGCGACTCGAACGCTAGTCCTTGCGACCCCGTGAGCGAGTTCAGCTCGCTCTTACAGTGTACTGACTGCATCATAGTGACATGGAGACCTTGGACTGCAACATGTACACGATTTGCATCGCGTTCGGGCGCTTCTCGGGGTCCTGGTCTAAACACGCGCGTGCGAGCGTGAGCACTGCCGGCGGACAGTCGGGACGGAACTGCGGTGTGATCTTGCCGTTCCGGATGAGCGGCAGCAGCTCCATGTGCTTGGCCCGGAGCTGCCCGACTTCGTCGTTGAGACTGTACGGCGGCAAGCACGTGTCGAGCTCCGAGAGCACAATGCCGTACGAGTATATGTCGGCTTTCTCCGAGTACCGGTCGCCACGCAAGACCTCCGGCGCGGTCCAGAGGAGCGTCCCGACGCCCATGGTCATGGTCTCTTCGAACGACCGCTCGCGGCTGAGTCCAAAGTCGCTCAGCTTGGCTTCGAACGTCGCCGTGAGAAGCACATTGAGCGACTTGAGGTCGCGGTGGATGATCACCGGCACGAGCGAGTGGAGGTACACGAGCGCCTTTGCAATGTCGGACGCGAGACTGAGCTTCTCGTGCTTCCACGTCAGCGCGCGGCTCTCGGTCGAGACGAGGAAGCGTGCGAGGTCGCCCATGGGAAGGAACTCGGACACCATACTGAGCTCTGCGAGTGAGCGCCACGAGAGCCCAATGAACCGCACAATGTTCGGGTGTTCCAGCGTTGACCCAAGGCGGATCTCACGCGAGAAGATCTCGACAGCACGGACGTCGCTCCGCATGTCGGCGAGCAGCCGCTTGATCGCGACAAACTGCCCCGCGTACTCGCCGCACCAGACTTCGCCGTTCGCGCCTTTCGCAATGAGCCGGTCGAACTGGAGCGCGTCGTACTCGATCTTGCGCACGAGGAGCTCGTCGTCGTCGACAAACGCTGTGAGCTCACGGGACGTGGCCAAGAACGCGTCGTTCGCACGGTCGATCGCGAGACGCTGGGAGCTCGCGTGCGACGAGTGGCCGCGTGAGCTGTCGCCTTTGTCGGTCGGACCTGGCGTGAGCACGCCGACAAACGTCGGGTTGCGCGTGTGGCGGCTGTGCAGCACGGCGTAGTGCGTCGGCGTTGGCGACGCGACGGCTTTGAGCGTCCGGCTGCGCCACATGAGGAACCCGAAGCTCAAGCTCACGAGACACGCGAGGCCAAAGAGCGCAATGAAGATCGTCGCAGTCTGGACCCACTTGCTGTGGTCCGCCGCATGGAGCGCGCCGTTCACTTCCTCCGCGACCCAGAGGTCGACGACGTACCCCGAGTACGGCGTGCACCAGCTGTCCGGGGAGCTGCTCATGTTTGCGTCTGTGAGCACTCGGCACGGCACGACGAACACAGTCGCTTTGTTCGGACACGTGTTCTCGTCCCGGAGCTGGAAGCCGGGCGACTGGTAGATCGTGAAGAGCTCCGCCTGGGTCACGGTCCCACTCACAGATTCGTCGAACTTGAAGACGCGAAAGTTGAACGAGTCCTCCACGTCCCCTTCCGCCGACCAGAACGTGCTGTTGCGCAGCACACTGGCGCTCGCAAGCGCTGGGTCTGCGCTCGTGACAGCGCACCGCGTCTGGGCCGCGATCGCGTCTGCGGAGCAGTTTGGGTACGCAAAGTCGAGGATCTGCGCGTTGCAGACTGCGATCGGGCAGTTCGCGACGTGCCGCACCGTGTCTTTGCTCAAGAAGATGTCGCTCATCGTCTTGCCGCACCGGGTCTTCACCTGCACGTACCGCGAGCCGTCGGCTGCGAGCACGAGCCCGACGTCCCAGAGCAGCGCGCGCTGCAGCGGCGGTGACAGCTGCGCGAACACGGGCGCGGTCTCAGCACCCGTGCCTTTGAGCCGCTCGACGAGCGACGCGGGCAGCGGGTCCGGCAGCAGCGCCAGCGGCGTGCTCTTGCCGGCTTCGCGGCCCTTGTAGAGCATCGCAGGCACGTCCAGCTCGGCGCGGGCGGTCGTCGCGAGTACCAGCAGCGCAGCTGAGATGGCCGTGAATGCGGTCCGCATGATCGTTCTGGAGACCACGACACTGAAGCGGCGGTGGTGATGACGAGCGGGTCTGTGTGTGACTGCGGTCGGCTCGGTCGTCGTCCCGAGTCGCATCGAAGGGACTTCGCCTCTTGGGAAGGCACTGACTGACTGACTGACTGACTGACTGACTGACTGACAAGTGCCGTGACAACGATGCAAGCAACGGGCGAGGAGGGAACGCTTCTTGAGAAGGGGGATGGAACTCGCACACAAGATCAAACGAGATGATCGAGTGGCCAGAGCAAAGTGCTGTGCGGAAGCTGGTCTGCGCGTGCTTACGTGCCCTTATTGGTGGCGAGTCGGAGCCCTTGTATGCCAGTCACTGCCAAGCAGGCACTGCTGCAGTTGGCAGCCCTGCACCAAGCGAGATCGCAGGAGCGCAGCAAGCGGAGCCCACCAAACGACGACAATGCGCTCGACTTCGCTCGAAAGGAAGGCGACATACTGAGAGCGAGTCAGTCGTTGCGTGACGAATCCCGTAGCTGCTGGTGTGCACCACACAAATGTGCTCATCACCAATTTCAACATTGCGTCACGCACTGGACTCTCTCTTCATGCGGTGTGATAGGAAGATTTATGCTTTGTGATAGTTAAGTCGCTTGAACTGACCTCTTGAAATGCGGCATCTCAGACCATCCGCACGACGCAACAGGGAGGCAAGGCTTGAAAAGTGTATGCTTGCTTTCAATTAGAGAGTATATGGTGTATACACAGACGAATTTCAAATACAGAAAGGTTTTCTACTTCAAAGAAAATAAACGATGATGAGACAAACAGTGACCCCTAGTCACTCCGCTTAAGTACGCTTTTTCGAATTCGAGACATCAATTTCCGGTACCGCACCGCACCACCACGCCATTACAAGCACGCCCCACGCTGGACTCGTGACGGACATGTGGCACTTCTGTTTTGCCTGCACACAGGCTCCACCTGCGCCTGCTTTCTCTTTCCGACGTGCCCGACCGCAAACTAAGCCGCGTTTCCGTCGTGAGTAGTCTCCATACTAATCGCACCGCGAATGCAGATTCGTCGGTCGATCGGACGGAGACTTGAAGGACACGAAACGCGCTCGACGATCCCCTCGTGTCACTCGTAGCACAGGCCGATGTGCCGTCTCCACAGCACTCACTTTGGTCGTCTTCGTGCCATGCGGACGCGTTCGATAGAAGTCGGAGAAGAAGACTGCAGGTTCCACCACCAAGAGACAAAGTGTCTCTACGACTCTCCATCAGATGATTGCACTCTACCTGTGGCACCAATCTCATAATCTGCATCAAGGATCCGAAGACGGCAACTCAGCTAAGCAAACAAACGCCTGTTGCCCTACATGTGAGACTTGCCTGTCACGCCTTTGCTGAAAAGCTGGAGAGCGGACACTGCGACCTCCAAGAACCGCGTGTCCTCCAAAGTCGGGCGGACGGGAGGGGTGGTCGTGACGTCGGCCAGAGCGCTCACTCTCAAACTGCAGCTGCGGTTTCCCGCACCAAGAGCGCCGCTGGTCGTTGCTTACGTGGCGTTCAGGTCAGTCGGAGCCCAGCAACTCGTTCAACCTTTGAGGAGACTCCGCTTAATAACGCTCAAGCAACGACCACAGGGTCGCCCGCCTCCAGGGATGACAGTGTACATGTGAAGAGAGAGAGAGAGAGAGAGACGTTTCTGGTCACTTGAAACCACTGGTGACGCTTCAAGTACGTGGAGCCTGAACAGACCCCAACCGATCAACAGATCAGAATCGACTCGGGACACGAGGACACAAAGAAGAACAAGCGCACCACCACTCCCACGACCGCCGCTGCTGCTGCTCCCGACGACACGTGCTGGACTGTCATGGGGAATCGCTGCTTCAAGAGTGCAGAAGAGACGCCGGTACTGTCCTAGCAGACTACACCTTCTTCGACTGTAACTTGCACTTGTACTCTTTCATCTACACTGTACGTACTCATGTGTGTGTTGCACTCGGGCGTCAACGATACTGACGGACAGGACAATGGTGAAGGCACGAACCCGTTCAAACCGACGAACCGCAAGTGCACGGACGTGCTCTTCACGCTGCTTTTCTTCGGCTTCTGGGTCGGCATGGTGGTCATCGCAGCTGTGGGCTACAAGAATGGCGAGCCCAAGCGTCTGATCTACGGCTCAGACTGGATGGGCCGCACGTGCGGCATCAAAGCCGGCGCCCGTGGTGACGTCCCGGCCTACGACTTGACTGCGTACCGGTTCTTGATGTACCCGCGCCTGGGCGAGGATGTCCTGGCCCTGGAACGGAGTGGCGGCGCCAAGTCGATCTCGTTCATCGACACGTCAGCGCTCAAGAAGTTCTACGGCGTGTGCGTCGCCGAGTGTCCCATGACCAACAAGTCGGCCTCGGGTGTCTACGTGCACGCGTACACTGACTACGCTGCGAACAAGGAGCCTGTGAGCTCGCTGAGCGCGTCGAGCGGGGCGAGCGTTGAGGACGAAGCCGCGGGCTCACCGTGGAAAATCAGCGTCGACACGACCGACGTGCTCTTCCGCTGCCTTGAGCTGAGCAAGATCGAAGTGCACGTCGTCGCTCGGTGCGCGGACGAGTGCAGCAAGGACGAAGACGCGTACTTTACGGCCGCGGGTGTCACAACGCGCACGTGCGGGTCGAGCTACACGCTCAACCCGCTCGTGGACTGTGGCGACGACGACTGTACGGACATGGTGCTCGCCACACGGGCGAACTGCACGACGATCGAGACGTCAAAGCAAGAGAAGCAAGTGATGGGGGCCCACGAAGACCCTGTGAACGAGATGCTGAGCCGGAAGTGGAACATGGTCGCGCGCTGGATCGGCGACATTGAGAAAGCCGCGTTCCCGATCTTGATCTGCGGCGGCCTCTTTGCAGTCGTACTCGGCTTCTTCTGGCTCGTCATGCTGCGGTACTGCGCTGGGCTCTTTGTCTGGCTCGTCATCGTCCTCATGTGTGCGATGCAGATCGTGATCACGGTCTTTTGTGCGTTTGAAGGCGGCATCCTCACGAACACGCGCGTGAGTCAAGCGATGGCGAACATGGGTGTCTCGCAAGCCACCACGACCGCCATGATGTCGTCGTCGACGTCGTACATCAACGCAACGGGCTTCAAAGTGTCGGCGGATCAAGTATACTATTGGTCGATCGCGTGCTATGTCATGATCGCACTCGACGTCGTGCTGCTGCTCGTGCTCCTCTTCATGTGCTCACGGATCCGCATTGCAATTGGGATCATCCGTGAAGCGTCCAAGGCGCTCCAGACCATGCCAATGCTCACACTGTACCCGCTCGTACCGACCACGTTCGTGCTCGGCCTCTTTGCGTACTGGCTCGTTGCGGCCGCGTACATTGCGACGTCAGCTACGATCACGCTCCAGGACGTGAGCGCTACAGCCTCGCACCTGACTGGACACACGCCGATCAAAGCGCAAGTGTCGAACGACAGTGTCGTCAACTACCTCCTCATCTACCACCTCTTTGGGTTGCTCTGGACGAACCAGCTCATTCAAGCGAGCGCGTACATGACGATCGCCGGCGCGTTCTGCGAGTACTACTGGACGCTCGACAAGCGCCAAGTGCGGTCGCTTCCAGTACTGCGCTCGTGGTGGCGCGCGATCCGGTACCACTTTGGCTCGCTCGCGTTCGGGAGCCTCATCATTGCGATCGTCCAGCTCTTCCGCATCGTGCTCGAGTACATTGACCAGAAGATGCGCTCAGCGAAGCAAGGCAACAGCGTCGTGAAGGTCGTCATGCTCTGTCTCAAGTGCTGCCTCTGGTGCTTTGAAAAGTGTCTCAAGTTCCTCAACAAGTGCGTTCCCACCACCACGCTCTTGCTTGTTGAGTGGTGGCGTTGCAATCTTGCTGACGATAGGGATGGTGACTCTATCTACCGACCGCCAGGAACGCGTTCATCATCGTCGCAATGAAGGGCCGGAGCTTCTGTCCAGCGATGCGCGACTCGTTCACCCTGCTCGTCGCGAACGCTGCCCGCGTGGCGACTGTGAGCATCATCTCGAACCTGCTCATTCTCTTCGGCAAGGTCTTCATCGCGTGCTTCACCATGTTCTTCATGTTCCTCTTCATCCGCCACCCGCCGTCGCAGCTCCCGAGCTTCTTCTTTGGCGACCTCGACGACATTTCAAGCCCGATCTTCCCCATGCTGGTACGACCAACCACGAGCCACTCACTGCCTGGAGATTGCTTGTGGTTTTTCTACTTCTCTTGGAGATAGAGACGGATTACTGGAGCAGGCCCACTGTCGGTACCATGCTTACTCTTGCTTGCTTGCAGATCACGGGTCTACTCGGCTACGCCACTGCGTCGTTCTTCTTGGATGTCTACGGGACGGGTATCGACACGATCCTGCTCTGCTTCTGCGAGGACTGCAACGTGAACAAAGGCTCCGACAAGTACTACATGAGCGACGAGCTCTTCGCGTTCATCGAGGGCCCGGCGAAGAAGAACGCGTTCCGCGCGTTCCAGCCGAGCCGCGACGTGAGCGCGCACGGATCGTCTGACTTAGCAGCGCCTGCAACGACTCCATCTTCGGCACCAGCGTCGGGAACGCCAAAAACCACCACACCGATCTTCCAGGCGTCCAGCCCGATGCAGAAGAAATTCTAAGTCGACACGCTGGTTGTCCGCGTTGACGCTCGCTCGCTCATCCGCACTGCCGTCTGCTCGCTTGTTTTGAGTGTGTGGGCTCACTTGCCCGCCTGCTCACTGCGACCACGTGTCGCCTTGATTCGCTTCCTGCATTCAGACTGGAAGTACTTGATCTAATACACGTTTCACGCATTCCCACTTTATAAGATGATCGTTTAGACAGAAACACGAGCGCCAAGCTCGAGCAGAACTCAAGAGCGCCGCGAACACATATGGCGGCAGCGGTGAACGGTCATAGCATTCACCATTGGCCGTCTGCAGAAGTTGGCGATGAGAAGCAAACTCACGCTGACACTTACCGCTCATTCACTCAATTACTACGTGTCAGTGAGAGACCAACCCAGTCCTGGCCGCTCGGCTTGTGGCCATCACGAGGCGCGACGAGATCTGGCAGACGTTGTTGTTGCGCACGAAGTCGAGCAGGAAGTATACTGAGATCGATCGATCTTTGCTGAATACGCCCGAATTGTGCGAGGCAAAGGGTCAGCGAGTGGTGCAAAGCAAGTG
>JAASFJ010001143.1:0-11580 GCA_023333755.1 Globisporangium uncinulatum
CAGGTGGCAATGAGCCATGTGGGACTCTCCACACAGCAGCAGCAGCCGCCACCACAGCACCACCACCAGCAGCACCAGCAGCATGGAGCGCACCAGGGCTACAGCACGGACCCACTCGGGATGCTCGTGAGCTCAGCCACGCAGCCTGACGCACCACAGCAGCAGCAACAGCAGCACATGAGTGCAAAGAGCACTGGAGGACACAAGTACCGCAGCTCAGCGTTCGCAGGCGGAGCACCGCCGCCGCAGGACGCGTACAGTCTCAGCACTGGCGCTGGCAGCCACGTGACGCTGCAGTCGTATGCCGACCGCCAGCAGGAGAACTACCTCAAGTTTGCGCAAACCGCAGTGCAACAGCAACAGCAACAGCAACAGCACCACTCGATGGCGATCGAGAGCGCGCACCCAGCGCCGTTCCGAGGCCACGTCCTGTCGTCCGCTTCATACGGAGGGGCAGGGAGTGCGGCTGGGACTGGCTCTCAAGGGGCGTACCCGTATCCGCCGGCCCAGCAGTCGCAGCCGCCACCGCAACAGCAGCAGCAGCGAGCGACAGGGCAGACGGGTCTGGATCTTGTCGCTGCCAGCAGCGCGTCAGGGCTCATGCCGTCCAGTTATGAGACGTCATCACATCTGCCGAATGCACTGCAACGCATCAACAACGGCTACTCACTCAGCACGAGCACGAGCGGCGGGGTTGGCAGTGCGAGCGCTAGTGCGCGGGTGCCGAACCTGTTCCCTGGCTCCGCAGCAGCGCTCACGACGCGGCTTCGGGACGAGTTCTTTGACCCACGCGTGACGCCGACGTCCATGGGACTCGAACACCAGCACCAGCACCAGCAACACCAGCAGCAAGCACCCGCTAGTGGAGTGCTGTCTGCGATGCCGAGAGGGTTGGGCTTGAGCGCGTCAGTGTACGGCGACGCGGCAGCGTCAGGCGTTGGGACTTCCGAGCCAACGACCAGTGGTGGTGGCAGCAGCAGCGCTGGCGGCATGTACCGTGCAATGGCGAGTGCGCAAGGAGCCGGGAGTGCGTTGCAACAACAGCAACAACAGCAACAGCAGCGCCAACAACAACAGCAACAACCGCAACAGCAACAACGCCAACAGCAACAACAGCAGAAGCGCCAACAACAGCAACAGCAACGCCACCAGCAACAGGCGGCGACAGGCGGCAGCAGCGCGGGCACCAACAGCGACGCGTGCAACCTCTGTCTCAACAGCGGCTGCGATCGCATCGCTGTCGCGTGTGGCCATCGCTTCCACAGCGCCTGTCTGCAGGACTGGGGCGACAAGCTCGTGTGTCCAATGTGTCCGAGAGTACGTCTCACCCACTCACCCACTCACCCGCGCTCTCTCGCTCTGGCTCTCTACAGCGTTGCTTACCCAAGTATGTGCTCTCGCTCTCTCTGTCTCTCAGGCGGCGAACCAGATCTCGAGCCTCTCAGCTGCGAGCCATGTGAGCTTCGTCCCGAGCCAGCTGGACGCGCAGCTGCAGCCGCTCGTGACGAGCGCGTCGATGCAGCAGCCAATGCACCAGCAGCAGCAGTCCCAGCAACAACAACAGCTGGTCCAGCAGCAGCTCCAGGCGAAGAAAGCCCGCGTGGGTGGACCCACTGGCGGCCACACGACAGGGACGAGTGTTCGCCCACCGCCGATCGACACGCGGCTGTTGGACGCTGCAAACAAGAGCCCAACACCGACGCCGACACCAACACGGTCGGGCTCGACGACCTCGAGCAGTGGCTCAGGCCGTGCGCGCAAGAACAAGAAGCTCAAGGACTGCTCGGTGCCTGGCTGTGACCGCACAGTGCGCTCGCGCGGACTCTGCAAAGGCCACGGCGGTGGCCGGCGCTGTGGCTTTACAGGTTGCGGGCTGAGCGACCAGGGCGGCGGCTTCTGTATCAGTCACGGCGGCGGCAAGCGGTGCCAGTTCGAGGGCTGCGATAACTCGGCGCAGTCGCGCGGGCTCTGCAAGCTTCATGGCGGCGGGAGCCGGTGCACTGTCGCGAACTGCACGAAGAGCAGCCAAGGCCGAGGTCTCTGTCGCGCACACGGCGGCGGTCGGCGGTGCATGGTCGAAGGCTGCAACAAGACGGACCGGCGTGCTGGGTTCTGTGTCACGCATGGTGCGGACAAGAAGTGCGCAGTTGCGGAATGCTCCAAGACAGGCCGCATCGACAACATGTGCACGAAGCACTACTTTGAGCGCCACCAGAGCGTCCTGCGCGGACCCAGTTCGGGGGCGCTCAGCGTCGATGATGACGACAACAATGGGGCTGGCGCGAGCAGCCACGCGGCGTTTCGCGATGACGCTGGCGACCACATGCTCGCGACCGCTAAAGTCCGTCCAAAGCTGTCGACAGCTGCACCAGCAGCTGCGATGCAGCTGGCTGGTGGCAGCCGGGACGTCGGTGGTGCCGCCAGTAGTGCGATCCGACGCGGCCCGGTCATTGGTGGCGTCGGCAGACAGGGCGAGTACCAGCAGCAGCGGAGCAGCGGAGCGACAGGTCTCAAGAGCGGTGTGGCGGCGATGGATTTGTCCAAGTCCCAGCCATTCTAGCAGCTGTCGCCATCGTCTGGCGCAATCAGCAGGAGTGCATCTCGTCATCCGTCGACGGCAGACAGGCAAACGAACGAAAAAAGGGCGGAGAGAGGGGGAAGTTGAAGTGAAGTGAAGAGACGTGGACGAACGAGCGAGCGGCATGATGAAGCCATGTATTCTATTGAAGTGCAGCTACAGACGACGACGAAGGAAATCACGGCGGTGGAACGCAAGACGACGAGTGAAGAGTGACGAAGAAGAAGATGAGTGACAAAGACCAAGTTTAAAGGGCGGGGCCGGGCGGCGGAGGAGGGGCGGCTGCCACGCACCAACGAGCCAGAGAGCGAACTGAACGAAAGAATGAAAGTTGAAATTGAACCATCCGCGCGCGTGCTGAGCCACCAACCCCCACCCCCAAGAGCGAACAACAGCGAACGAGGCGCCGACGACCAAGCCCCGAGATGAACGGTGAAGTGACGAAATGAACAAGTGAAGAAGTGAACAAGTGACAAACGCAAGAACTCAAGAATGGAGACGAAGAAGTACCAAGTGCGAGTGAAAGTGAACAATGAAGAAGATGAAGAAGACGAAGAAGACAAAGAGGCACCCGTGGCGGACAAGGAGCGACACCTGAGCGCGAGGCGAATGAAGACCTGGCGACAAGGGCGGTCCAAAGCCGCTGCAGTGGCGACCTGGTGAAAGTGGAATGAACGAGAAGAAGACGTGAAGACAAGTTGCATATATCTGCGGACAAGGAGGAGACCCGTCGACCCGTGACAGGGGAACGGAACGGGGCCGCGAACTGAACTCTTAAAGGCGCCGTCGCCCGCCAATGGCGGGGACCTGAACTGGGGCCAACTGAACTAAAAGTTACATACGGCAGTGTGGGTTGCTTGCTTTCGTGTCGCTCACTCCCCCTCTCTCTCTCTCACGCACTGCTCTGCGACTGGCGGCGGACTGTGTCGCACTGCTGCCACAGTTGCACACGCGTTTTAACCGCCGCCGAGCGCTGCTCACGGATCGACTGCGTGAGGTCCCGGACGTTCTGAATGCGCTGGTCTCGCGCACGTTCGCGTGCGTCCCGCGTCGCTGCGAAACGCGTGTCTGCGGCATCCATCGCGTCTCGTAGTACCCGTTCGTCGTCTCGACACTCATCGCGCGCCTTGAGTCGCTCGACGCCAGTGGAACACACACGGCGCTCCAAGTACGCGCCGTCGCCACACTTCGCTCTGGCTGCTGTCGCTGTCGCAACATACTCGAAACGCGCTTTCACTCGTGTCGCGAGTTCGTCGGACACGCTGTCGTGTCGGATCGTCGCGTCGATTGCGTCCTGGTCGCCACGAAACAGCACCTGCGACAGTGCGCCGTGCGTAGCAGTTGCCCGATCTTTCGCAGCGTCCGCCCACGTCGCTCGGATCGCGTCGAACCGGCTCTCTGTCGCGTGGTCGACATCGAGCTTCACGTCGTCCGCGCTCCAGCAGACGAGGCGCCACTGAAGACGACACGACGACACCGACAGGACACAGCTGTCGCTGTCGTCGCCGACGCTGGTCTGGAACGGACGCACAGACGTCAGCGACGCTGGGACAACACAGCGGGTTCGGTCGAGACTGCCTTGGAGGAGCACGCGTCCGTCGTGGCGGGGAAGCTGGAGCAGTCGGACACCGCGTATCGCAACCGCTTCGTTCAGCACCTCGTCGCTCTCTGCGTCAATCACCTCGAGCTTGACTGCGAGTGCGTCTAGAAACGCGTCGTTGTCATTGTCGTTGTCATTGTCATTATCATTGTCATTGTCATTGTCATTGTCATTGTCTTTGTCGTTGTCGTTGTCTTTGTCGTTGTCGTTGTCGTTGTCGTTGGCACGGTACAACTGGAGCTCTACGCTCGTACCGAGCGACTGTGTCGGTGCGACAAGCACGTCGCGGAACAACCACAGCGGTTTGTTCGCGACGTAGCGGCCTTCAAACGCTGTCCGTTTCATCATCGGATGCAACGTCGACGCTCGGAACGTCCACGCGCTGCCGAGTGTCAAGTGCCACTTGCCAGCTGGCGCCGGACGGCCACCACGTAGTGCACAGTCGACAACCACTGTGAACGCATGCGCCGTCGTCGTCGTGGAAGTGTCGTCGTTGTCGCTGATTGGAAGCGACACGACCGTGCAGAGCGAGCCAAGTATCGTGACAGCATTCGTCACGTCGTTGACGACAGCGACATGCAGAAACGGTGCGAGTGTCGCGTCGGTCACGCACAGATCCACGTACAAGTCGACAGCTGCGTAGTGGTGGCCACTCGCCACAGAGCTGTCACTGTGGTCGGGTCCTGGCGCTTGAAGCGGCGGCGACAGCTCAATCGTGTGCTTGCAGAGCACGGTCCAGGCGTCTGGGAGCAACACTGGGTACTCGCCGTCGCTCGTCACAACCTGAAGGTTAAAAGCGTCGCGCCAGCACGTCGACGGGTTTTGGAACGCCACTGTCGCATTTGCTTCGACCTGCAGACTGTAGCCATAGCAAAGACTCGGCTGTGAAACGACACGGAACACACGCAGGTGTCGGTCGTCATCTGGGCTTTGAGGCGACAGCAGAACCCGCGTAGACGTCGTGAGACCCAGCGGCGGTACTACGACACAGGCCTGCGCAGCTGTCGGTCGGTCGCTGTTGTGGCTCGTAATCATGGGCTCTTCCACTAGCACGACACTCCCGCGAGGGTCCATACCAGGCACGAACGCTGCGGTCTCTGCAGCCGACCGGAGACGGGCATCCTGGAGCTGCGCCGAGGCGTCCGACGGCGGAATGCGCGTCAACGTGAAGACGACGTCGACTGTCGACTGGACTGTCGTGATCACGACAAACTGCGTCCCAGGGTTCGCGAACGGCGTCCAGTGTACAGTCGACGGCTCGCTGGCTGTCGGCTCGGCCTTAGTCGCTGTCCACTGCTGGACGAGCACGTCCGAGCTGCGGAACGGAGGGTGGACAAGCACGAACGCGAGGCCGTCGGTCGCGAGCTGCTCCTCTGGGACGCTCGCTCCGCCTTTCAAGCTCGTGAACTTGAGCGTCGCACTGTCTGCGTCGCCGACAATCGCAGTCAAAAGCGCGGCTTCTCCCGGACTGAGCGTCGCGACGCTGTGCGTGGACGGGCAGCAGACGAGCGCGCGAGGCGTCTACAGAGCACGGACAGAGATGTCAATGTCTCACTTACGGTCTCCCTTCTCTTAGAGAGAGAGAGAGACGGATTCGTACCAGGGGAGGTGGCAGAGGCGACAGTGTACTGGCAACGCTGTCGGCGGGTTCCTGCTGCTCGTAGGCCTCGTCCGACGTCTCGTCTTGAACGGACTCACCTGGAACAAACTACACACGCACGGAGCCTCCCGTGAGTGTGCGTCATGAGCTAGAGACTAGCGACTAGTACGCTACTACGACAGGCCCGTGCTCTCGCACCGCTCGCAGTTGCTGCAACATCACTGCGTCGCTCATCCCGGCACTGTCCGCAACCGGTTGCCAGCGTGTCGTCTTCCAGCCAGTGAGTGCCGACAGTACGATGTTCACAAACTGGAGCCCACGGTCGTTCGCGTCACCATTGGCGTCGCCAAACTGCCAGTGCACCACTTTCAGCAGCGCTTT
Source organism: Globisporangium uncinulatum (assembly GCA_023333755.1). Classification (NCBI taxonomy): domain Eukaryota; phylum Oomycota; class Peronosporomycetes; order Pythiales; family Pythiaceae; genus Globisporangium; species Globisporangium uncinulatum. Next base: position 6,160 of record JAASFJ010001143.1, read on the forward strand.
CGCGAGTAGCGACGGCCAGAGCTCGCTCCGCATCGAACTTGCGAGCCACACAATGTTGTCGTCCGCGTCGACAGGCAGCCGGTCGTCAATGTCGACGCGTCGCCACATGCCGAGCACAAAGAGCTTGACGGCGTACTTGCCGCTAGCGTTGTACACTGGCGTCCCGGACGTGTCTTGTGGGTAGATCGCACGCCAGAGAAACGGGACGACCGTGTCATTGTCGTTCGCACTGCTCCAGCGCTCAACGAGCTGCTCGACAGTGCGCACAAGTGCCGCTAGCGCACTGTGGACAACGTCGCCGTGTGGATTGTCGGGCTTGGCGACCATGTTCAGCGAGATGTCGACCCGGAGCGGCGGGACGACACCCCACGGCGAGCTGTCGTTGCTGACTGTGTCGGATCTGGTGTCGTCGTTGTCGTCGTCCTGTCCGTCGTCGACGAGGTCGTCGTCCTGTCCGTCGTCGACGAGGTCGTCTGCGTCGACGTCCTGCTCGGCTGCGAACCCGCGAGGCCGGTCATTCACAATGTATGCGATCGCGTCTTCAAAGCCCATGGACACGCGCTCGCGCTGCTGCGTCTCGTGCTCGATCCGCGCTTCTTCGCGCCGCCACTTGGCGAGTTCGTCGCGTTCGTCAGCGCTCCAGAGACGTCGAAAGTCGCGTGGAATGCGGTGCGTGTGTGTCGCACATAGCGGTCCTGTCGTTGGTGGCGTTGTGGTCGAAGACACTGTCGCATCGTGAGGCGGGTCGACGTAGAACACCTACCACCACAAGCGTCGACAGATGGTGCGTTAAAGCGACAGATCATACGCCTCATCTCGGTAGTTAGGACCCCTTCCACCCATTACGACGTCGTACGTGAGCGTGCTTTGGCGGTGGTGGCGCTTTCTTTGCTACGTCGGGCTCTGGTGCGGCGGCTTTCTTCGCTCCGGCTGGGACCCCACCTTTCTTTACGTGTGGAGCCTTCGGATCGTGCACGACTGGCGCGAGCGGTGCTACAGGCGGTATACGGTCGACAATGAGCGGCAGGAAGTGCGACGGCCGCTTCCACGCGACCACCTCAGAGCCGCTATCGTGTAGCGATAGGAGGAGGGCAGATAATGGCATTGGATCTTCGAACGGCGAGTCTGCGGAGCCCCAGTTCTCCGCCGCTGCGTGTCACGAGTGCGCCATTTAAGTGAGTACGTCGTTCTGTTGTACCTGCGTACACTACGTTTCGTGCAGCGGACGCACCGAGCGCAGCAGGCGACGGCCACTCGGGGAAGAGCTCGCGTGGGTGCGACGTCGGCGCCCAGAGCGGTGCTACAGTGTCGCTCGCAGGCAGCGGTGGTGCAGCCACTGGCGGACGGGAGCTTGCGGCTGTCGCAGTCGGCTGCAGCAGGGACTTCTGGCTCGCGAGCCCTGCCGGCGTCTTCTTGGGCGGCATCTTTGCTTTGCTGTCACGTGGGATGAGAAGATGGCTACACGTCGCTTCCCCACGACGTCACTCTACCGAGGGAACGTATTTGTCTCATCTGAGTCTGAGAAATGCTATTCCAGACGCGATTCCTTCTCACACAAACTCAAATCTCAAAGCAGAAGGTGGTCGTCATGAGCGCCGTGAACGAGTGCGTGCACCTTCTTCTTCGTCTGCTTCTCACCTCCACGCTCGCGTCCGATGCGCTCATAACTTACCTGCTGTTTGCTCGCATCTGCCGTTTCTGTGTGAGCAGCGCGATCGCCCCCAAGCTCGTGCCAGGAACGAAGGAGCTCCAGGTCGTGTGCGGCACATGGTGCGATGCATTCCCCTCTCTCTCTCTCTTGTCCGTTGAGCTCTCTCTGTATGTATCGGACGCACTGACTGTGATGGTTGTCTACTCAATTCCCACCGCTTGGCAGCACGTTCATCAATGCAGCGCAGGCGACAGTGTGCGCCATGTGCGGGTACGTCCGTGCCCACTCTTAACCATAAACCAAACAAATGCCAGTCGTCGTGGTACTCATGCGTGCATATGTGGATTTGTATGGCCCGAACCAGAGCGGACGTGAAGCCCCCGACCCACGACGTCCAAGCGAACGGCCTGTGGAAGTGCGGGGCATGGTAGGTCCCACGTCGCATTCGTGTATAATATGCGTATACTGTATACTTCATACCTACTGACCCCACGTACCTACCTCTCTCCTGTCTTGAAGCGCCACAACGAACCGCAAAGGCGCCAAGCAGTGCGTCCGCTGCCATGCGCCGCTCTCGTCTGTCGTGACGTCGGCGGCCCCGTCGCAGATCTTTTGCCCGCACTGTGGGTTCCTCAACGACGGGGAGAACGTCACGTGTGTCCAGTGCGACGCGACAATCCGCTCGACGCTCGCAAAGCTCGGCGCGGACTTGCGTGACAGCACAAACGTACTGGCCCGTGACATGGGCGTGAACATCCACGTCCAGTGCCCTGGCTGTGCAGTTGTGTGCGTTGTCCCGCCGGCGACTGCGTGTCTTCGGTGTGGGACGTGCCACACGTACTTTGCGTCTCCAAGTGTCGGGGACGCGACGAACTTTCACGTCGCACGGCTCGCGTCGTCGCTCTCGAGCTCGTTGTTGGGGTTGTTTTCGGCTCCGAAACCGTCGGTTACCGACAGTAAAGACGCGCCAGTCGGGAAGCTCTTGGCGCTTGGGGACAAGCTGCCGCGCTCGCCACTGCGGGCAGGGCGGTCGCGGAGCAGCAGTGCGAGTTTCCGGAGTGGAAAAGAAGAGCTGAAGGAGCCCGAGCGTGCGCGACAGGCCCAGAAAGCGCAGGACGAGGCGGCGTTTGCACGTCAAGAGCAGGCGTTCAAAGCGATGCACACAGCGCAGTACCCACTGGCAGTGCCGCATGACTCAGTGGCACCATCGGTGATGCAAGCGAGTGGTGGTGGTGTGGCGACGCGTGCGAAGCCGCAGGATTTGATCCAGGTCGAGGGTGAGATCGTGGAGCTCTGAGCCGGTCGGTTGGTCGGTTTCAGTGAACAAATACCGGTAAGAAAAAGTGGGAGCACAGTATGGACACGAAAAATGAAGTTATTGCACTCACATCGTGGATGGGGTGGGAGGTGAGCTGTGTTCCCTACAATAATTATTGTCGTTTCCTCCTCCTCCGATCGACTCGCATTACAATAATCCGCACGGACTACCTACCAGCGGCGGTCCCGTGGCGACGGCGCGACGTCGCGTCCTCGATGCCCAAAGTCGGCGCCAGGTGGCGGTCGCATGTCCCAACGGCTACCACGGGCCGACGGCGAGTACGTCGCGCCACTGTCCCGGCCATGGGGCGAGTACCGGGGCTCGTCACGGTACGATACTGGACGGTACGCGCTCGACGGCGACGGCTCGCCCCACCGCCGTGTCGCGTCGCCCGCGTCGACACTCTGGGCGTGTAGCAGTTTCGGCCGCTTACTTGACCCGCCAGCGCTACTGTACCGGCTCTCGTCGTACCGGGAACTGTGCGCGTCCGAGCTACTGTGGCGTCGCAACGGCAGCGCCCGGTCGCTGTCGTACCGTGACGAGACCGACGTGTCGCTCCGGCGGTGGTGGGCGTAGCTGTTCGTCCCGTAGCTCTCTCTGTACGCAACTTGCTTCTCTGCCGCTTGGCGCTTCTCAGTCGCTTCTGCGTCTGCACAGACAGTGTAGAGCTGCTCGAGCGCTCGCTGTTGACTCTCGAATGTATCGGTTCCAGTGCGAAAGAGTGGCTCGGGAAAGAGCTCCGCGGTGCTCACTGCGCTCAAGTACGCGAGCAGCTCGTCTCGGCGTGCACTCTGCTCTTCCAAGTGGAGACGGTACTGCTGCACGTGGTCGCGGCTCTTGTCAATGTCCAAGTCAAACACTTGCGGCTCGAGCGCTTCCCACACGACGCCGCCTGCGCTCGCCCCGACGACTTCAAAGCCCGCGTCGTGGTCTCCTGGCGTTGGTGTCGTGGTCTGTGCGTGGAACGCGTCACACGCGTGCTGGAACGCACTCAGACTCGACTCGAGCTGGAACATGCGGTCGCTCAGCAAGTCCGCGCTGATCGTCGCACTGCTCAAGCTCTGGAGCCGCTGCGTCGTCCCGACCGTAAACTCCGACTCGGCAACCTCGGGCATGTCGTCGAGCGCCTGTTCAATCGCGTCACTGCTTAGCATGTGCGTGAGCACTGCGTTGTAGTCGGCTTTTCCGTCCGCTGCCGCGTCCACAGCCGCGTCTCTCGCTTCTGTCAACGGGTCCCTACCACAATCAACGAGCGTGCAATGAGCCAACGAACGATACACTAGCCACACGCCCTCTTTATGTGCGGTACGTACACTGCTGGGCGACCAGCGCACACGTTTTGCAGCTGTTGCAGCAGCTCCGGGGCGACAACGTGGCGCTGTTTCCAGATGCCAACGACTTTGAGCAAGCACCGTTTGACCTTCTCGTCGCAGCTCGCCATGACAAACTCCGCCACGCCGAGCAGCGCTGGCTCGAACGCAGCAGCGACAGTGCGGCCAAAGCGGCGTGCGCCGACCTGCATCGCGTCGTTCGCGACGTAGAGGGTCACGACCTGGAGCGCGGCGTCGCCAGCACGGAGGACGCGCGTCCACACAGCTGCCATGTCGCTCAGGAACTCACGGTGCTCGAGCATCCAGCGCGACGTGGCCTGGATGCTCTGCTGCGTCACTTTACCCTCGCGCAGGAGGCTCTCGAGCCGCTCGGGCGAGTAGCTGTCCGCAAGTCCCATGCCCAAACTCGGTCACTCGTTCGCTGGTTCTTGGTCACTCACTCGCTGAGCTCTCGCAGGAAAATAATGGCTGGCCGACCCACAGCCTTGAAGCTGGACAGCGACATAATGCAGGATTTACGCGACGAGTTGGAAGATTTTCGGATCTTAGAAGACGACAACGGTAGTGAGAGTGTGCACTGTGACCTTGAGAACCGGTAATAGTAAACCTCGAGTACCGATAAATGTCTGACAAAAAACCGTATTGCACCGGTATATACTTTTGTGGTAGTAGTTTTAAAAAAAGTCGTCTAGGGTTACAAAACGGTATTTGATAGTCTTACAAGTTTTGTCACAAAAGGGCGGTGACCAACCGTTGATAAAAATGGAGAAGAATACAAAGTCAAGTCACCTCCCGCGTCATCACAGAAACACTGAGTTTCACAAATCAATTGTAGGTTTAGTCCTTCAAATGCTAAATGCACGCTTGATAGACTAAAAATCATCAACACCGGCTATAACCACATGCTGTAAACTAACGTAAACCACCAGATTATAGCATGCATCAGCTTCTGGCATGGCCACGCATTTTTACCCAATGAAACTGCGCAAAATGGAAATTGCGACCACTGATTGGCAGAGATTTCGTTGCAGCAGTTTTTGGCCGAGAAGTTCCAGTCTCTCATTTGGTTCTCAAAAGAACACCGAATCGCTAAACTGCTAACCCCGAAAGCGAGCACTATC